>JAADXW010000221.1:0-29690 GCA_023337975.1 Phytopythium ostracodes
AGGTGAATCGTTTAATTTAACATGTGGCTTGTATGGTTTTCTGCGTTGCCATCCTCAACATGGCATTTGCTTTCGCACTGTGGCTCGCTACAGTGGACACAACTGTCAGACTTTGCGCCAGATGCCTACTCGTCGCGGTCACGGCGTGAGTGAACCTCAGGGTTGACGGCGATGCGGCTGCTGTGCTGGCGCTGGTGCGTGAGGTGGCTGCGACGCGGGCCAGCGTTGCGTAGGGCCATGACGCGGCGCCATCGCGTGTGGGCCGCATCGCCCGCAGTGTTCACTTGTATCGCGTCCAGCCCAGGTTCCGTTGGCAAGACTTGTGCCCGTACCTCGCCTGCGAAAGGGTCATCTCCGTTGACTCGAGCTAGGTGACGCAACAGACCTGCGGGGCGCTCGGCTTCATGCTCAAAGGCGTCGACTAGCGAGCGCTTCCGAGTTTGCTGCGCGCGCGCTTGGTCTCTCCCGGCCATCGCAGCTTGAGCGGATCTCCAAGCGTTGCGAGTTGAGATCGGAGAGCTTGGGAGCGCGAGCGTGCCTCGATCCGTTTCGCCATACGCATCACGCTGCCTGGGAGCTCTCGGCAACTGGGTCGACGACTGATCTTCCTCCTCAAATAAAGTGGGCGGACCACGGGGCTCGCGAGAACGTGTCGGCGACTCGATCGAAGACTCCGCACCGGAAAGGGCAGTCGCTCCACTTACACTTGGCGCCTCTACGCTCATCTCATCCAACGTCGCTGCACTACCTTCAGCGTCGTGGGCCGAGCCGTCCTTCCGTCGGAGCACGCGGCAGCAGCAGAGCAGCGAGTGAACCCGGACCCTGGTGCGCCGGAAGCAGCCAGAGAGCGCGCTGGAGCCGACTCTTGCGCTCGGCCATCGGCGTCTGCTCTTATCACAGGTACCGGACGTCTCGGACGCGCTTGCCTCTCGCTTTTCGTCCGCCTGCGACGCCCAGTTCCCAGGAGAAGACGCGCGCGCTCCCATCCCGGAGTGACGAGAGGCGCCAGGAACGGAAGGCCCGGGAGGCAGGAAGAATCAACAGATCGAGAACTAGGATAGCTACCGCCCGATAGTGCCCAAGCCTACGGAAGGTCCACAGGAAGTAGTGGCGTTGACATCAAGGCTGAGGCTTCCCTTGCACTTTCCTGTCCTCCCCCATGCCGTGAACTGGGTTCACAACATTGTAGCTCTTCGACTCGGGTCGCATATGACGAGCAGCCATTGGTTAAAATTTGCACACCAGTTACGTTTAATCCGTTGCATTTTACACTTCTTTTTACAAGTAAGACGTCGAATGAATATCAGTAAATGCATTGTTTTATAATAAAAAATATGAAGGAGGGTTATTTATCCTCTGGACAAATCGAAATCCAGTGCATTATTTCGTACCCCAACGCCAATCACACGCTTGATCGACACCTGCAGACCGCGAATGATGCGGCGGCTTCCTCGACGCCTGCGCGGCGCCGCGGTCTCGGCGCTGCTCGCTCCGACCCGCGCGCCCACTGGCCTTCGTCTACTACATGATCTCCCGTCAGCTTCGACTCCGTTGTCGGTACGCGAGGCGCTGGCGATCGTCCAGCAGCGACTGACGCGCCGGCCCAACGAAAACCTGCAGGCCTCGGCGCGAACAGACGCCAAGGTGCTCATTGCCAACGCGCTGCGCCCGCGCCTGGCCCACAGCAACGACGTGATCTTCCACTTGGACCGGCAGGTGCGATGATCATCTGTCTCCTGGATCGCTTTTTGTTGCTACGGGATACGTCCGAGTAACCTGTTCACGATTCCATCACTGTAGCTGACGGCGGAGGAAGCGGCGGCGCTGAAGGATGCGACGGCGCGCCGGTGCCGTGGTGAGCCGCTCGCCTACGTCCTCGGGCGGAAGGAGTTCTGGTCCATGGAGTTCATCGTCTCGAGCGACACACTCATCCCGCGCGCCGACAGCGAGGTGCTGATCGAGACGCTCGTGGTGCGTCCAGTGTAATCGACGTGAACGTTTACTTGTCATGACAAAGTGTTGGCAACTCTCCAGGGCATGTACCCCAAGCGCGCTCGGCTGAGCATCCTGGACGTCGGCACAGGCAGCGGATGCCTGCTACTCTCGGCGCTGGTGGAGTTCCCCAACGCGACGGGCGTGGGCATCGACGTCTCGCCTGGTGCGCTGCGAGTCGCGAGCGAGAACGCCAGTTGCCACAGCCTAGCGGACCGCACGAAGTTCTTGCGTCGAGACCTGGCAGGTCTTGCACATGGCAAGCCCCAAGCAGACGGTGAGAGCTGCCTGATGGAGCGGTTTGACGTGGTGCTGAGCAATCCGCCGTACATTCCGCGCCGTGAGCTGGACCTCGTCGCGCCCGACGTGCTGAAATACGAGCCGCACCTCGCGCTGTTCTCGGACCCAGAGGCTGTGGCACAACAGCTACAGACCCAGCAGCGCACCGTGCTTCACGACGGTAGCGACGAGGATGACGGGCTGCGCATGTATCGTCTGCTCCGCCAGGCGATTCCGTCGCTACTCAAGCCGAGGCCAAGCGACGTGCAGAACTCGAGCGAACTGCCAAGAAGCGTCCTGGTCGAGGTCGGCTCCGAGGCGCAGGCGAACGAAGTGCGTGCTCTTTTCACTTCCAAGGCGCCGACGTCTGCCATGCAGTTCGAGACAGCCGAGCTTTTGCTAGACGGCCGGTCGCGACATCGCGGCGTGCTATTCCAGACACGGGCATAATGGCAACAAGCAAGTCAACTGCAAGGGACGTCGAAGAGTCCCGAGTGACCTGTTGGGCCACGCATCTCACACGTCTAGCGTTATTCTTGTCGTCCGCACTCGTGAAGGGTCGACCCGCTCATTAGATCTCACTCGCGATTAGAAACTTGTAGTGTCGATCCAGCGCCCATGAAGGAGAGCTTGGCGGCGAGGCAGGCGGCCCTGTTGCGCCAGAACGCGGAGCTCGACGAGCAGGTGGAGGCCACCGAGCAGCGTCGACAGCAGCAGCAGCAACAACAACAGCAGCAGCAGTCGCAGGGCTCGCGTCCGCTGTCTTCCTCGACGGCTGAGCGGCACAGCAGGAAGAAATCAACAGATACCAACGCGGTCACAACCGGTCCCCATCATGGTATCAACGACGATGGTGGCAAGAAAGCTGACAGTGGGGGAGAAGACGAACATGACGGCGCCGCGCCCATCGTCCCCTCCGCATTGGCACGCTCCTCATCCAGTCGCTCGCGCGTCAACTTGCCGATGGACCTCAGCGCGTCCATCGACTCGCTTGGCGCTGCGGCTCGCGGCGGTGGAGAGGCGTTGAATGGCCAGCCTGACGCTAACAAGAGGCAGGCAAAGCGAACGAACTCACGCAGTGGGGAGGCAGTTGCCGAGGAAGATGACAGTAACGCCTGGAACTCTGCTGGTGACCGAAGCCAACGCTCCGTCTCCAGGACCGACGACGCAGAGGGCGGGGAAGGAGAAGGACTCGGGCTGGAGGCCACGGTCCGGTACCAGAAAGCGCGGCTCCACGTTCTTCAAGACGAAGTCGACTCCGCCTCAGCTCGGATCAAGGAGCTGGTACGGTGCTGCTAGCGGCCAAGCGTCTCAAAATGGCCCAAATCCTGTCCTAACTCCGTTGATGGTTGCGAACGAACTTGTTAGGAGACGTCCCAGGCAGCTTTGCGAAGCGAAGTGGACGCTGCAAAAGCCGAGAATGCGGGACTCGGGAAGAAGCACCAGCAAGCGCAGCAGTTGCTGGACAAGCAACGCGAGCTCACGTACGTGTATTCCTCGACAATTCGCCGCTTGCGACGTGCTAGGAGAAATCCTCAGGCTCACCAAGTGATGATGATCAGGGCCGCGCTCGAGTCCAAGCAGCGGATCCTGGAGAGCCAACTCTCAGCGGCACAGGCGCAGCTCGAGGAGGTGCAGCGGGCCGAGAAGCAGGCAGCTCAGCAGTTCCGCTCCAAAGATGTGCGTTGCTTGTCGAGCAGTGGTCGTCTCTCCACTGTCTGACCTGGCGGATGGATCGTAGGTGCGGCTGAACCGAGCGCTGGAGGAGCTAGAGAAGGTCAAGGCGCAGCTGCAGGAGGAGAAGCGGAGCAGCGGACAGGCCACGGTCGCCAAGGACGAGTACGATCAGCTCTCGCGCGAAAACAAGAAGCTGGACAAGCAAAGGGTAGGCCGGGCCGGCTCCCAGAGCGATGCTACATCGCCAACAGCAGCCTAAGTGACTGATGTCCATACTCGCCTGCTCGTTGCCCAACAGAACGAATTGTTGGCGGCCTTCAAGAAGCAGATGAAGCTCATCGACCTTCTCAAGCGCCAGCGCATCCACATGGAGGTGAGCGCGGTGCTAGTCGCCTGTATCTGGCAAATCGTTGAATGAGATCTCCCTCACCGCAACGTGACTGCTCATGCAGGCTGCCAAGATGCTGTCGTTCACAGAGGAGGAGTTCAGCAAGACGCTCGAGCTTGGCTAGTCAGTCGCCCGGGAGAACACGGGCAGCAAGGATCCGTCTCGGCAATGCGAGTGTGTTCGTGTGGCTCTATTCAAGGTGCAGGATCTCCTGCTGGAGCGCGAACTGCGCCTCGACTCGTTGCGCCTCGAGCACTCGCGCCAGGTCCAACTGCGCCCGCGTCAAGTGCAGGGTATCGCAATTCAGTGTCAGATTTTGGATGCTGCCGATTGAGACGGATGGGTATCTACGCACCTTCTTCTCGTTGAGGTAGTGGTACGCCTGCCAGTGCGCTTCCTGCAGCACCTCGACCTGCGAGATGCTGAGGCCGTCGTCAGGTTGCAGGTCGCGATCTGCAGCGCTCGAGCCGATGAGGAACGTCTCGACGCCCAGCTCGAGCTCCCCAGCCATGGGGTACGCGTGGTGAAACGCCGCGTTCAGCTGCTCGTACAATCGCACACGGTTCTCCACGGCTTGAGGCTGCGAAGTCTCCGACAGCCGCGCGGCTTGACTGCTTTTGCGCCGCTGAGTCTCGTCGACTTGGTGTTTGGGAGCACCTGTGGCCTTCGGCACCACTTCATGAAGCGCAGGTGGACTCGGTGCGGGACGATTTAAACGCGTCGGCGTCACCTGATTCGCTGATTCGCTCGCTCTGTTACTCTTGCTGGATTTGGAACGAGGCGCGGCTGGACTGGCAGCAGTCGTTGATCTGGTTGGAGTCTTCGCAGATTGAGCGCTCGCCTTGTGACCTGCACATGACAGGGTTATGAAATACGCGTCAGCACTGCAGCAACAGCAATTGGAAGCCCGGAGGACTTGCTTACGCGTCTTTTTGGCCGACACGCTGCACCACTCGCTCGGGTCTTCATCGGCGGCATCAGACAAGTTAGTTGCCGCTGCCATTACACTTGGCTCTGCTTCAGCTGGTTCGATCACGCCGGGCTCCTTGTCATGTGCGGTCTCGTTGTCATGCTGATCGTTGTGGGTCGCGTCTTCAGTTGGTGGAACTGCCTCGATCTCTTTCTTGTCAGGGTGCTTTCGCCCGGAGTTCTCGCGCTTGGACTTGCGGGCGTGCTTGCTCTTGGGTTTGTTGCCCTCGGGCTTGTTGCTCTTGGTCTCACCCATTCCCAGCGCGACCAGCTCCTCCTCAATGTGCGCTCGTTGCTGCGCCAACTCCGTCTCCATTGCGTCCCAGCTCGCCTGTAGCTGACTCAGAATCTCCGGGTGCACGTTCGTACGTTTGGCCAGCTCCAGCGCCGTCAGCCCGGCCTTGTTCTTGCACGAAACGTCGGCACCCGCTCCGACTAGATAATGCGAACACCAACGATGGCGTTCACTTAGATATGATCACCACCACAACAGCAATGGGAACGCCAGCGATCGCCCTTACCGGCCACTAGCCGCTTGACGACGGCGTGGTTGTTGCTCATCACGGCGAAGTGAAGCGCCGAGTTGCCCGCGGCCAGCTCCGTGATGTTCGCGGGCACGTTGCGCGCGAGCAGCAGCTCCACGACCGTCGACGACCTGCGCATCAGCTCCGTTTGGACCGCCGCGTCCATGCTTGCGTCGATGCTCAGGCGAGCGGCGCACATGAGCGCGTTCATGCCGGTCGCGTTGCCGTACGCCGGGTCGGCGCCCAGCAGCTCGACCAGAAGCCGCGCGGCTGTGTCGTTCTTGGCCACGCAAGCCATCATGAGCGCTGTACCAAACACCCCATTAGTTCGGTTGTAAGGACAGCAACCATTGGTATACCAGAGACGTTGGCTACACTTACGGGTGTCGCCGTTGATGTTGGGCATGTCGGCAATCGGCCGGAGCTTCTCCTGTCGCTCGGGCGTCGCGAGCAGCTCTTGCATCACAAGCGACTTCGATCCATAGCGCACTCTGTCAGCGTCTATGTGGATCGCAACGCGATGTATCATACCGGACAACAGCGCAGCCTTACATTTGCCGAGATGGCAGCGAGATGCAGCGCTGTCGTGCGGTTCGTGGCCGTCGCGCAACGCACGTTCGCCGTGCGGTCCAGCACGAGTCCCGCCAGGTCGTCCCGCCCTGTTGTCGCCACCAGAACGCTAGTGTGAGTCCTGTGAAGGCGAACGCACGCGCCGAGCGGTTGGATTGGAGTGGGTTTGAGAACGCACCGCAGGCGCACGCGCTCATGAGCACGCTCCACCCGGCGTCGTTGGGCCGGTCGAAGTCGACGCCGTGCTCCTCGAAGAACTTGACGCACGCCGGCACGTCCGCGAACTCGACCAGGCGGTGCGCGAACGCCTGCGCCTTGGCCGCGGCCGCGTCGTCCGTCGGCGCCATTGGTGTCGATGATGGTCGACAGTTTGCTGGTCAAGATGGCGGTCACTTCGACTCAGACTCAGCATCGATTGAATCAGATATGGTCGCACGAAGGTTCCTCGAATCAGACGTGGTGGCGCGAAGGTGACTTCAACGTGGTCGGGCTATTTTTTGCCGGGAATCTCGAGCAGTTTCGGGGGAAAAACGTGCCAAAGCCGGAAAATGCGAGCGCCAATGGACCTTGAAGGGGACCTGGGGCGCTGTCTTTGGGCGTGGTTTGCACGGCGCTAATAGTAGAAGTAAAAAAGGCAGGAGAAGGAGCTGCCAGTGCGCGGGAAGGACGCACTATCGACGTCTGATACTCGAAGTACTAGCTAGCGCTGGGCCACGATGAGTCGCGAGCTGGATGGGCTGCTGAACAAGCTCACGCAAATCAACAACGAGATGGGCGGCGACGAGGGCAGGGCCAAGAAGGACAAGAAGAACGCCGACCGGTTCCACGACCTCAAACTCCAAGTGGGCGAGCGCTTGCACCGGCTCAAGTTTGTGCGTGTTGCGCTTTGGTCTTGCGGCTGCGATCAGTTGTACGAACACTCACAGGGATAGTATGGTGGTGATGGTGGTTATGATAGTACCTACAAGACCCGGAGGCGCAGATGAAGCGCAACAAGCACCCGCGCGAAGCCATCCGCCGGCAGCAGGAGATCCGAGAGGACATCCGGCTCGTCGGCCAGGACATTGCCGAGCTCACGGCGAGCTACGAGCAGGAAGCCAAGAAGAAAAAGGTGCGCTAGCATACCATTCAAGCCCCATTGGTACAGACCAAGCCGCTGATATCCGCATGCTGTCGGTGTTGCTGTTGTTGTTGCCGCCGCAGAGCAAGTTCCCGCCAGAGGAGCTGCAGATGCGCAAGGACATTGTAGAGCAGTACACGGCCGAGTTCGCGTCCATCAAGGAGATGGCAGCCGCGGGCTTCCGTGCGCCTGGTGCCCGATCGTCGTTCGACAGGAGTGCGGTCGGGTCGTCGATGGGAGCGTTCGAGAACGGAGCGTTCTTCACTGCCCGTCCGGGAGGCGTTGGTGGGTCAGGGTTTGGCGGCGGAGCAGGAGGACTGGGAGGCAGTGCTGGTGGCAGAGGCGGTGGCGGAGGCGGTGGGGGTGAACAAGGCGAGACAGAAGCCGTCACGGACGAGCACCGGACAATGTTGATGGAGATCCGGCAGAACGACCAGCGCTTCGTACGTGGTAACGCTCTTGGCTTGATCGGATGTGGAATTCGTCCATTGACAGCGCCTGGTGCTTGTGCAGGATAACATGATCGATCAGATCGGCGTCGGCGTCCAGGAGCTCGGCCAACTTGCTCGAGGCCTGAACGAGGAGCTCCAGCAGCAGAGCATCATGATCGACGGACTGGAAGAGCGCATCGACACCACCCAAGCGCACGGTAGGTGGCTCTCAGATGCTGTGTTCCTAGCGACGGCGACCTTGACATCTAATGATTGCCATCCTGACAGTCGAGAGCGTCAACATGAAGATGAAGAAGACGCTCGAGAAAGTGGGCCGCAGCGGCGACAAGTGCATGATGGACATGATCTGCCTCATCCTGCTGCTCGGCATCCTGACCGTGTGCTACAACATGTTCATCAAGAACAACTCGTCCTCCTCCGGCAGCACTACGAGCTCCACTACGTCCACCTGAGAGAGCTGTAGCCTTGACCGAACGTCCGAACACACACACACGAAGCGACCAGCTTCGAGCTCCCATACACATATGATGCTCACACAAGTCACATCAAGCTCTTGGATGCATCGGCCTGCTCGACACATTGCTCGTGTTAAGCCCCGAGCGCTATAAGTTAGCCAAAATACCTGTATTGCTCTGTTGTGTTGCCACCTTATATACGAGGCTGCCGACTACTGCGGGCCGTAGATGGACGGCCGAGGGGGTGCCATCATGCCGCCGCCCATCATGGGCGGTCCACGCGGCGGCGGACCTGTTTCCATCGACACACAGCCTGCGTCAATACCAGCTAGCAGATCATAGCGAATTGCGTTGCTGCATTGCTCACCTCGAAACATGGGCGGGCGCATCATCATGCCAGGGCCGCCGGGCGGAGGCATCATGCCTCTCGGCGGAGGCCCGCGAGGCGGAAAGCCACCGGGCATTCCGCCCATTCCAGGAGGCGGTCCGGAGCGGGGCGGCAACGCGCCTGCTGGGGCCGGGCCGCGAAGCCAGGCGCCAGCTGCATTGACAAGCAAGGGGGTTGGCATCAGAGAGAGAGGCGTTAGGCAGCGGATCTAATGAACTGGAGCGCTAGAGGCAGAGTAAGGGATACGTACGGGTCATCATGCCTCCCTGTCCGGCCAGGAACTGCTCATAGTAGAGCTTGACGTTCTCGCGGTGCTTCCAGCCGCGGTTGTGCTGCTTCCGACCCGCTTGCTGTTCCATTCATGCGTCCGATCCGACAAATGCGTTGAAAATGAGCTATTGAAACGCGAGAAGAGCAAGGGAATATAGCGTGGCGGGCGTACCGAGTCGTGTGTGAGGTAGGTGTCGCAGTAGTCGCAGTAGTAGCGCGGCATGGCGCGTCAAGTTGCCGCCGTAGACGGAGAGGCGAAGCGATCGACCGAGCGCAAAGCTTGGAAAGCGTTTGGCAACCGCGAGCCAAGGTGTCGATTCAAAAGTGAATCGATTTCAAGAAGCAATTCATCTTTAATTTTCCAAACAGATGCGATTCGTTTTTGAATGCATACCCCACCTTCTATGCACCATCTGGCGAAAACAAGCTTGTGACATCTTATACATATAGTTCTGTACGATGCGCACATGGCCGGGTCAAAAACCTGTTACACTTGATACAAACTGTAGCCCGACGAGCTCTCCGCACCACGTTGCATTGAACACGGGAAAGCGACCAAATACGCGGGCGGGGCGACGTCGTCTGCGGTATTAATAGAAACACCATGCACAATTACCGTCCGACCGCTACGTCTTCCCTCCTGGAACCCTCCATGTGCGCGACTAAAATACCTGGTGGGCCCGACCGACCTGTTCGTCGTTGCCGGCGATGGGCGGCACTCGGTTGTCAAGCGCTCTGGGCCAGCCACCGCACGTTGGACGGCGACGAACTCGCCGTCGGATCTTCACAAGGCGGCCATGCTCTCGGCCGTGGCGCTGTTCCCGCGGCCGCGTTCACTTTCCCGCTTGCTCCGAGGTGCCCAAGTCGCTTCTCCCGTGCTTCGCTTCGTCTCCAGACCCAGCATGGCCGACATTTCGACGCTCTCGACCGCCGCCGACGGCAAGAAGTGGTTCAGCGAGACCGAGGCGCTGTGGCCCGGGCAGAAGTTCTCGCTCGAGGTGGAGGACGTGCTGTTCCAGGGCAAGTCGGACTTCCAGGATGTGCTCGTGTTCAAGTCGGCCACGTACGGCCACGTGCTCGTGCTGGACGGCGTGATCCAGGTCACGGAGCGCGACGAGTTCGCGTACCAGGAGATGATCACGCACCTGCCCATGTTCGCGCACGCGCAGCCCAAGAGCGTGCTCATCGTGGGTGGTGGCGACGGTGGCGTGCTGCGCGAGGTGGTCAAGCACGAGTGCGTCGAGAAGATCGTCATGTGCGAGATCGACCCCATGGTCTGCGAGGTCTCGCGCAAGTTCATGGGCTCCACCATGGCCACGGCCTTCGGCGACCCGCGCTGCACGCTCCTGCACGCCGACGCCGCGGCCTACCTGCGTGACAACACCTCCGACAAGTTCGACGTGATCATCGTCGACTCGTCCGACCCGGTCGGCCCCGCCGAGGTGCTCTTCCGCCAGGAGTTCTATGAAAACATGAAGAACTCGCTCACGCCCAGCGGCGTCATCTGCACGCAGGGCGAGTGCATGTGGCTGCACCTGGACCTGATCGTCGAGGTGCTCACGCGCTGCCAGGACCTGTTCCCCACCATCCAGTACGCCTACACGACCATCCCGACGTACCCATCGGGCCAGATCGGCTTCATCATGTGCTCGCTCGACGAGAGCGCCGGTGCCATCGCCGCGCCCAAGCGCGCGCCCAGCGCCGACATGGCTGAGTCGCTGCGCTACTACAGCAGCAAGATCCACGAGGCCGCCTTCGTGCTGCCTGCCTTCGCCGAGCGCAAGATCGCCACCGTGCGCAAGAACTGAGCTCGCTGCTGCGCAGTAGTTGCTCGCCAGTATGATGATGAAAGATGGGGCGGCGCCGTCGAGAAGATGGAGAAGCCGTCGATATTGTTCCCTGTGTAAAGCCCTGTTAATAGACACGTCGTGTACGACTAATACCCGATCGCCATCGTTCAGTGTCGTCGGAGCGTGCATCACGTCCCTCATCAAGCGCTTCATTCGCCAGCGAAGTACTGGGGTTGGCTTCTAGCCACGGCGACTCACTCGCCGAGCGCGGCCGCGGGCACGAACAGCGTAATCTTGTCGGCCTTCCAGCAAAACTCGGGCGTCTGCTCGAACACGATCCGCCAAATGTACGGCACGAAGAACTGCTCCGGGTCGCTCTCTTCCTCATACCGATAGGACGCCTCATCGTCCTCGGCCGCGGTTCCCGTCGGAGACAGAGGCGATGATGCCGACAATGGCTGAGCTCCACCGCGTCGCGACGCTGGAACGCCCGCCGCTGAAGTGGCCGACGCACTCGCCAACAAGCTCACGCACTCGGCGCGGATGATGCCGAGCACCGTGTCCACGTCCAGCACGTCCCCGCCTTCGCCGGCCGTCTTGGACTCGACGATACCGCGGAACCGCGCGAGCGCGTTCCAAACGGGCCCGTTATGCACGTGGAAGGCAAACTCGGGATGCTTCTCCAGCGCGATGAACGCGTCGGCGTGATACAAGAGCGAATAAATAAGCTGCGGGTTGCGCGGCAGCAGCCTCGACTTGAGGCACGACGACACGATGCCGAGCAGCAGACGGATGAACTCCACGTACGCCGTGCGCTTCTGTGACAGCGCGTCTAGCTCCGCAGCGGCAACGTCGTCATTCGACGATGTCGTCGCTGAGATCTCCGTCATCTGCGCGACGAGCTTGGTCTCCTTCTTGGCGAGCAGCGCGATCAGCCCCACCACGCTCTGCGCAGCGTAAACGTGAAGATTCTCGGCCGCGCGCGCAAGGTTGGAAAGCGCCGCGAACGCATTTAGGTGAATGAAGCTGTCCTGCAGGCTCGTGATGTTGCGCAGAATCAAACGCGTGAAGATGACCATCATGAGGCTGCCGAGCGACACGTCCAGCATGTAGCGCTCCGAGTACCACGGCACGTCCCGCACAATGACTTTCGTATGCGCAGCCGCTACAAACACTGGGTCCTGCGTGTACGTGAGCAGCACGATCACCAGCATGTAGAGTCGGCTTGGCTCGACAGACTTGGCGTGGTACAGCGTCTCCAGCAGCGGCAACAACACGTTGTTGACGTCACGACTCGCAACGGCCCAACGCAACATCGAGGTGTTCGTGTACAGCAGCGAGTATAGCAGCAGGTGGCTTGACTCGTATGGCGCATTCTTGCCGACCGCAGCGAGCAGCGCACCATATGACACCGCAGTTGGCGAGTAGTCTCGTAATGCGCTTGGGATACTGCTACCATCTCCTGTAGACGCAGCCGCCGCATCGGAGTCGGTCATGACAGCCAATGCGCTTCGAAATGGGTTGCTGGTTGGGCTGTCGCTGTCTCGATAGCTCTGGAGAAGGATCAAGAGCAGAAGCGCGCTGCGATCGCGCAGCGGATATGCTCCATGGCCTGCTGCCACGAAGAAGTTGTAGAAGTTGACTGGGAACTTGAAAATTGTACCTGCACGTTTCCAGATACACAGTCAGCACAGGGGGCAGCAAGACCCACAACACCTGATCAAGTACCAACAATAGCATAGTACACTGCACAGAAACGTACTTGCGAGCGCGCCGACGCCTTCGAGGGTCAGGTAGGAAAATGCATCATTCTCGTCTGCCTGCGAGTCTGAGGACTCCGAGATCTTCACGAGTGATGTCGTCTGTGCGTTCTGCAGCGCGACTTGGTACGACCCCGAGTCCCTTGCTGTTAGCGGAGCAGCTTCATTGTCAATATAGTTCTGCAGCAGCCGTCGCACGATACGGGCGGCGTCCGGTACGCTCGCCGTCATGAGCATGTGCAAAAACGGATTGTTCACCGACTCCGCACCACTTCCTTGCGCATTTTTGGATCGGTCGCGTGGGAAGGCAACTGACGCTAGCAGGACTATCAGCGTGTTCAGCACTTCGACGTGCAATTCGTATGTCCGCACGCTGTGGTCAAGCAGGCGAACAAGCATGTCCAAGTGGCGTTAGTGCCATAAGAAGGAGAAATAGCGTGAATACGGCGAAAACGGGACGTACGTGGGGCGAAATTCAACCAGGACGGAGACGAGAGCGTCCAGGAGCTTCGACGCCAAGTCGTCCGACGTAGTCGTTATGCCGTTGCTCCCCGGCCGGCCATTGTCCATGTCGATCACGCTGGAAATTTTGTCTGCGTGCCAACACACAACAAGCATAGCATGTAGGGAACAGCCCACGTTTAGCGCCATCAAGATTCATGGTAAGCACGATCAAGCATACATACTCACATAAATACTCACATTGCGGAGATGCGATCGCATTGTAGTCGACCATTGGCGCGAGCTGGTTGAAGTGCGCAAGCAACGGGCACTCGTCCTGTTTCTCGACAAAGCGCATCGCGAAGCTGCGCACCAGGTACAGCGCGTTCAGTGCCTCCGTGACGCGAGCCTCGACTGACTTCTTCGCCTGGCTCAAGCCGCTATCATTGCTGGCAAGTTCGAGCGCATCAGCTTCGTCGGGTGGTAGCGCGTCCAGGCGACAGCACAGCGGCAGCGCGTGGATCACGATCCGCAGCAACACGCGGAAGTTGCCCGACTGCAGACTGTTTTGCGCTGTTAGATGCAGGGCACGCATCAGCAAACTGCCCAACAACCACGAGCGGGCATAGAGTTACACGAGAGCCAACGCACCGAGTGTCGCGGCGTACTCGCGACTCAGCAGCTCGACCTGTCGCTGCGTGAGCTGCGTGAGCGGCTTGGCCGCCAGCACCGTGTCGTACGCCGAGTCATCGCGCGGAGCCGGCTTCTCGCCCACGATCCGCTCGAACGCCGCGCGCTCGACGGGCGACGCGAACAGCTCCTCCGCCTGCGCAGCACCCCCGCGCCCTGCCAGCGACGATACGATCCCCATCGCTGGCTCAGGTAGATCGCACAGGCGTCTTCTTCTTCTCCCTTTGCTTCTTCTTGGTGTTTCCGCTTTGCCGGCCTTTCCGTCGACGGTACTCGTTCGGGAAAGTGCAACCAAGTCTTCTTATTCGGAGGTCTCCCGCGCCCGGGCTGTTACGTTTTTAACCGTAACGAAGCGGGGTACGGGCCGGATTAATGGTGGGGGAGGATACCGCCACAAGGAGCGCTGTGGTCAATAGACCGAAGCGCGGCCGAGCGGCGGGCGGCGGCGGCAACGGTGGGGTAGTGTCGTGCTGACGTCCGCAGTTCCTTCTTGGAGCGGAGAATTACTGTTCACCCGCGCGCGGTCATTTTTAGCAGACACGGGGATCGGTGTAAAAAAAAGGAAGCAACTTGTCCAATTTAGCGCGGATTTTATCGTTAACCCTATCGCTCTCGGGGTTTATTTTAGGGTCCGTCCGGTTTATTTGAAGGGTTACGTGGAGACATATGATGTGGTTACGTGCATGCCACGTCAGCTTCAACCGCAGCATGCGCATGCTATACTTGGTCATGACTCAAGCGGAACTCTCTCTATTCAGTAGCGCATGCTCATCGACTGGGTGCGCTACGTTAGCGGCGTGACTACCCGATCGACGGTTCGACGCGTCAGTCTCACCCTCGCGGCGCCACATGGAACGCGCTGATGAGCGGCAGGTGGTCTGAGGGCGAGAACGTGCTCGGCAGCGAGACCTCCTTGGTGGCTTTTTCGAACGACAAGATTTCCAGCAGCTCGACCGGACGCATTCGATCACTGTACAGTGATAACAGAGTGAGTGTTAGTGTGTGCGCTGCAACTATGACCGTGGCGATACACCAGCTAAGTGAGCATTGATCGCAGCGTACCCTTCCGAGCGGTAGAAGATGTAGTCCAGCGTCCCGACAAAGCGCGCGGCTTGTTGCCCGTCACTCCCTGGCTCAGCACCGTTGACGTTCGTGAACGCCGGTTCGGCTAGTGCCGCGCTGGGGTCCGCCGTCCGAGGATAGTGTTCGTACGCACTAGCAAACCGTCCGTGCTCTCGGATGAACCGGTACACCGCGCTGTCGGGAAGCGAGTTGAAGTCGCCCGCAAGAACAGTGCAAACCGGTTGGTGTGCGCTCGCAAAAGCATCCAGATGGTGCAGCAGACGCCGGCTCTGGAGAAGCTTGACGTCTTCCTGGGTTGGGTCCCAGAACAAGTGCGTCGTCCCCACCACGAACACAGAGGACGGATCGTCACACCGCTGGAACTTGGTAAGCAGAACAACGCTCCCGCGCCGCGATCGGTCCAGTAGGTCCGCTGAATATCCTGGAGCGCACACATATCAACGACAATACAGCTTAGCTGGTTTCAATGACAGCACTGAGGCACCACGTTCTTGCCAATGAAGACTGCATTGATACCGGTCTCGTCGCCAACAGGGTCGTCCAAGGCAATCGGTTGCTGATCGAGCACTTTCACGCGGCTTTCGTTGTAGAACATGGCCACACCATCCTTCTTCGTGGATGTCTTCTTCACAAAGAGTCTGTCGCACGCCATGCGATGAAAAATCGTGCATCAGCGACACAAAGGGTAGCTTATCAAGAGCTTTCCGAAAAGATCTAGGGCCTCCCAAAGCATAAATTCACGATATAATTCTGAGGACGTACCCGATGTATCCTTGCCGCTGCATCATGCCCGCCCAGAACTCGTCCACCTGGTCCACTTCCTGCAGTAAAATGGCACAAATGATGCATCAAATCTGTGATATGCGTCTCACGGAGGTTGTCTCTCGGACCACGGCGTATTACCTGCAGACAGATCACGTCCGGACGCACCGGTAAAGCGGAGAAGGTCTCTTCCTAGCATAATTGGCGGAACACATTCGCGCCACCAGTTAGCACACTTGATACGACACATATGCTTCGGCGGAGTGCAAGCGTGTCATCAACACGCCGTCCTGACCGCTCCTCGAACCGACACGCACCAGCTTCTTGGATCGGTTCTTCCATCGCAGCGCACTGCCGCTGCAGTACGGGAAGAACGAGGAGCGCACGTAGCACTGCGCCAGCACGTTGTACGTCATCACCAGCAGTCGGGACGCTGGATCCACCGCCGCCGCGCCTGCAACATGCCAAACGAGCGACGTTCATCGCGTAAATACAAGAACGCGGACTACGACACCACACACGCAGCGCGCTCCAACGAGAAGCCAACTTCACGTCCAATACATCGGCAAGGGACATACCAGGGGCGCCAGCGGCGGCGCGCTCGACGCGCTTCATGGTGAGCTTCATCGCCATCTTCGTGGTGCCAGCCCCTCCCAATGCCAATTCCAAGGGTAACCTGAGGGTAACCCCCTGGGTACTCTCCATCTTGTGACGAATATCCTCCAATCAAATCGCGCATTACCGTTTTCAGCGAATCAAAAGTAATCAATATCAAAATAATCGATTTTAATTGGCCGAAATGCACGGTTACGGCCGCGGGCCGGGGTTGGCCGGACCGGTCCGCTTTTCCCCGCGATTGAATGGCCCTCAGCGGGCTGTTGGCCGCCGCGGAGCTGCTCGGGGCACGCGGGCGGCTCGCGCCCGCGGAAATTAGTGCTGAAATCACACAGGCTTCCTCAAAGGTGAGCGCCGCGATGGCTGTGGTCCCTCTGCGAGGGCATGGATGCGAGCCGACAGGGACGCGGCGGCGGCTGTCGGCTTGGACAGGGATGGGAGGTCGAATGGATGTGTGCGATGCGCTAACCGTCCAGCAAGCCCGCCAGCTGCGCCGCCGACTGCGACGCATGGAAATACAGGAAAACTCCCTTCATCGAGCTGGTATTAACGCCGCGGCGTGCGTTGGTTGTGGTCTCTGGTAGATGGTGCAAGTTACTCCCGTCGTCCGCCCCAAGATCGTCAAGAAGCGCGTGACCAAGTTCAAGCGTCACCAGTCGAACCGCTTCAAGCGCGTGCCGGTATGTAGCAGCATCTCTCTAAAGCGCACGCGCCGATGAGCTGCCGTGGTCGGCCATGAGGGCGTCGCCCAATCAGCAGCTACGTGCCAGCTCTAGCCAGCAAGACGACGCGCTAACGCTGTGACCGCTCTCGGTGGTGTGCTTGTAACAGGAATCATGGCGCCGCCCGAAGGGTATTGACGGCCGCGTGCGCCGAAAGTTCAAGGGTGCGATCCGCATGCCGAACGTCGGCTACGGCTCGAATAAGAAGACGCGCCACATTCTGCCGAACGGCTTCCTCAAGTTCGTGGTGAACAACGTCGCCGAGCTGGAGCTGCTGCTCATGCACAACCGCAAGTACTGCGCCGAGATCGCGCATAACGTGTCGGGCCGCAAGCGCCGCGACATCGTCGAGCGCGCGGAGCAGCTGAACGTGCGCGTGACCAACCCGAACGCCCGCGTCCGCGCCGAGGAGAACGAATAAATTTATTCGTGCGGATCCGCGTGAGGGCCAAAACAGCAAGGAGTCCAAGACCGCGCCGCCTCCACAAGGGCGCCGGTCGGATCTTGCGGAGGAACAACAGCCAACTGTGACAAGAGAAGCAAGAAAAGCATTTTCCCGCTCCAGCCCCAGGCAGTAAATGATCAATGCACCGTTTAGCGCCAGCTGGACCCCGGGACTCGCTTGTGTGTGCTGTGTTGTGTTGCGTCGCTATTGCCATTGCTCGCCTTGTCGTGTGTTGCCTGACTGTACTGGATTGATCTGTTAAGCCGACCTCGTTAATCGTGCACTGCAGTAGGTTGAAGGACTCCCGAGGCCACTCTAGAGCACCGGAGAATGGCGGCGTCATGCCTCCACTGGCACGACCAGCTTTATTTAATGCCTCACATCAGCGCTTGCGATGGAAACAACGGGATGCTGACATCTTCATACACAGAGACCAAGACGGGTAGGGGCAATGCAGCATTGGCCGCCGCGCCTATTGGCGAGTCACGACGCTGACAAGCAACCACGGCGATCATTCTGATACGCTTGCATTGTGAATACAGTAGCGGCCCTCAATCAATCGCCATGGCGATGACGACGTCACCCCGCGCGCCGCAATCTGCCCGTCGCCGTCCACCCAACCTGCCCCTCCCTTTATTCACGAGCTCTCATGCTGCAATCCGCCCCGTAAATAACCATTTCGCGCCAATTAAAACGCACCTGTTTAAAACACTTTTTGTTTCGGCGGCGGCAAAGCCACGATGCTGCTCCTTTGGTGGGTGCAGCAAAGGGCAAGCAGGCCACCGCCAGGTCAGGCTCGCGGGGGGCCTTGGCGTCGTCATCACGGGCGCATTGACCAACCTGTTGGCTCGGCGACCGATGCACCGCTCTCGCCTGTTCCTGACGCCCGCAAGCGCCCTGGCGGCTCGCTACACGCGTGGCGGCGGCGTGTTGCTGTCGGTGTCCCGGCTGCCGCTCGCGGGTCGCCGCGCGTTCTCTCAGCAGCGCTCGCCCATGGACGACCCGGTCATGAAGGAGCGCAACCGGCGCGCGCTCGTGTACCTGACGGGCACGGTGATGGCGTGGCTGGGGCTGTCGTACGCGGCCGTGCCGCTGTACAAGGTGTTCTGCCAGATGACGGGCTACGGCGGCACGACGCAGCGCGTGGACGTGATGGCGGCCGAGAAGCTGACGCCCCGCGAGGACAGCAAGCCCATCCGCGTGCTGTTCGACGCGGGCGTGAGCTCCAACATGCCGTGGCAGTTCCGCCCGCAGCAGCGCGAGCTCGTGCTTGTGCCCGGCGAGACGGCGCTGGCCTTCTACACGGCCAAGAACAAGACGGACAAGGCCATCACGGGCGTCGCCACGTACAACGTGTACCCGCCGCAGGCCGGCGTGTACTTCAACAAGATCCAGTGCTTCTGCTTCGAGGAGCAACGCCTCAAGGCCAAGGAGGAGATCGACATGCCCGTCTTCTTCTTCATCGACCCCGAGATCTGCGACGACCCCACCATGCGCCACGTCAACAACATTACGCTCTCGTACACCTTCTTCAAGACGGACGACATCGACGAGGACGACGTCGACGACGACGAAGAGTAGCAGACAGCAGACACTACCGACCGTCAACAAGTCACGGCGCACACAACCTAGGGCAGACCGTCGAAAGAGCAATAAAAGTACACCGTGTAGTAACTCACGACCGGGATGCTGTGTGCATTGGCGCCTCCGCCTCCACTCCAGGCCATGCAAACACTCACCAGATCCACCTTCCGGTTGGTACTGGCGAGTGCAAAGAGGTTTGCATGGTAAATGCACGCGCTCCACTATGGTTGCCGCCTCCATCTCGGCACCTTTAGGCGCTCGCCCATCACGGCCACACACTGAACAAGGCGCAAGAATGATTGCACATCACCCACCACCTCCGTATGTCAATGCCCAATGTGTGTAGCCCAGTCCATTTCATTCCCGATCTCGCCAATCTCCCAGGGTAGCAACAGCAATGGCGTCCTCCATGCGCTCACTGCTTCTGTCGGTCGCGCTACTGGCGCTGGTCGCGGCGAACGACCACAAGCTCGAGCGCGTGCCTGGTCTCCACGCGCGCGACGCTCCGTTCCATCACTACGCCGGTCAGCTCCACCTCTCCGCGGGCGAGAAGCTCTTCTACTGGTACACAGAGAGCCGCGAGGCTCCAGAGTCGGCGCCCGTGGTGCTGTGGCTCAATGGCGGGCCCGGGTGCTCGTCCATGGGCGGCTTCTTCACCGAGAACGGGCCGTTCGTGGTCGACAGCGACCTAACGCTCAAGCGCAACCCATACGCGTGGAACCGCAAGGTGCACCTTGTGTGGCTCGAGTCGCCCGCGGGCGTGGGCTTCAGCGGGCCCAAGCAGGCGCCTGAGTACTACGACGACGACACGACGGCGGCCAAGACGCGCGAGTTCCTGCAGCTCTTCTTCGACAAGTACAGCGAGCTCAAGGGCCGCCCGCTCTTCATCACGGGCGAGAGCTACGCCGGCGTGTACATCCCGTATCTGGTTGAGCTGCTGGTGCGCGCGCCGATCCCGGGCGTCAACCTCACGGGCTTTGCCATCGGCAACGCGTACACGGACCCGCCGATCGAGGGCAACGCGCTGTTCGACTACTACGTGAGTCACGCCATGATCTCGCCCAGCGTGTACATGTCCGTCCAGGACGCGTGCGACGGCGAGCTCGGCTGGGTGTACAGCGGGCAGAACCGCTCGCGAGCGTGCGAGGACGCCGCGAACGCCGGGTTCGAGGCCGCGGGCCACGGGTATTTCAACATATACTACATCTACGGTGACATGTGCCTCGTGGACAGCAAGCAGGTTGCGGCGCTGCACAAGTCGATTGGTAGCGCGCCGTCGGGATTCGTGCCGTCCCATCAGGGAGACGTCGGCGTCTGCGCCGACGTGTTCACACAGGCGTACCTCAACCAGCCGAGCGTCCAGGTAGGAAGGAGATCAAGCGCGTTGCGTGTCAAGTACAGCCCACTGACATGATGTCTATGACTACAGGAGGCGCTGCACGTGGAGGGCGGGCACGTGGCCTGGACCGACTGCAACGACGACGTGGCCATGTCCTACACGCCGAGCGCGTCGGCGCTGCCCAAGTACGCGTCCATCCTCGACAAGGGGCTCAAGGCGATGATCTACAATGGCGATGCCGACTCGGACGTGAGCTTCATCGGCAGTCTGCGCTGGATCGGCTCGCAAAAAGGCCTGAGGCTGCCCGTCGTCAAGCGCTGGGCACCGTGGTTCGGGCCGGACAAGCAGCTCGCCGGCTACGTCGAGGAGTATGAGGGCCTGACGTTTAAGACGGTCAAGGGCGCGGGTCACCTCGTGCCGGCCATCCGCCCGCTGCACGCGCTCCACATGCTCGAGTGCTTCGTGTTCGGCGAGCAGGCCTGCGCGCTCTTCTCGTACCCCATCGACGGCGACGAGGTCGAGGCGGGCTTGCTGGTCACCGACGACCGCAGCGCGTTGTCGAGCCGATTGAGCCGGTCATCGGCGCTCACGCTCGTCGTTGGGGTCGGCACAGCGGCGGTCGTTGGGCTGCTTGGGGCGCTTGCTGCCGCGCGCAAATGGCGCCAGCGAGCGACGTACGCGTCCATCCCGCAAGGCACCGGCGCCTAGAGGCAGTGGCTTGTGAAATTGCTGCGTCTTGGGACGGCTGGATCGCTAGCGATGCTTCATGGACAGCGAGGGCATTGCCCCATTTTCGCATATCAATGCATTGGGTGATGTTCAGCGCAATTGCACTCCATTTTTACACAGTCTGAAGGAACGCGAGCGTCATTTTCACGTCGAAATTCAAACCGACGGATCTACAAAAAGTTCCAAACAAAACCAGGAATAAAGCGCGACTTTCCACGTACTCTAAACATTCAGTTTTACTGCTCCAGAACGGTATACAGGATTGTAATCATTTGGTTTCACTATGCGAATTACCAGCTGGTTCCGACACGTCCGCAACTCTCTTCCTCTAGGGTTAGGCCTCGTCTTCTTTGATCATTTCTCTTCAAAAATCAATTCGATATGTTTTATTTCATATTGTTTTTGTTTTTTTTTTCGCGCGAAACCAACCCTTCTTTCCCTGCCCATACATAAAAGCAGAAACAACAAAACACGAAAGGGAAGCAGCCGCCGACCAAGAAGCCGACGACGCGATGGCGAGCAAGGAGGAGCATGATAACGACGAGATCCGTGAGCAGGACCGCTTCCTGCCGACGGCCAACATCTCGCGCATCATGAAGGTGTCGCTGCCGTCGACGGCCAAGATCGCCAAGGACGGCAAGGAGACGGTGCAGGAGTGCGTGAGCGAGTTCATCTCGTTCATCACGAGCGAGGCGAGCGACAAGTGCCAGCAGGAGAAGCGCAAAACCATCAACGGCGACGACATCATCTGGGCCATGAGCACGCTGGGCTTCGACAGCTACGTCGAGCCGCTCAAGCTCTACCTGCAGAAGTACCGTGAGTCGGTCAAGGTCGAGAAGAACGACAAGAAGGACAACGTCGGCACCTTTGGCGCGTCCTCGTAAGCGAGGCCGACGCGCCTTTGTATTGTTCCACCGACCTGCGTGACGAGTAGGAGAGAAGGAGAAGAAGAATGAAGAGGAGAAGAGCCGCGTGGACACTGAACGGTAAACATGGGATGCTCTTGGTCTGTTGTGTGAAAGGCTGCGCGGTCTACTGCCGGTTGCTGCGGCCCTGAAGCAGTTCGAGCAGCCGGAGCCGCTTCTTCCCGCGCGCAGCATTCGCAATGTCGGCGGGTGAGTCGCCGTACAGGTCGATGGTCGTCGGGTCAGCGCCGGCGTTGAGCAGAAGCGTCACGCAGCCCACGGCCTCGCGCACGACGGCGACGTGCAGCGGAGACCACCCGTTCATCTACGCGGACGGCAACGTACGTCGTGAGGGACAACACCAGGAGGGAGCTTGACAACAACAATCAGCGGCAGGCAGAAGTACGTGGTCGACGAGGTTCACGCGCGCGCCCCTGCTCAGGAGAGAGGAAAGCACGTCGGCGTGCGCTTGAGACGCCGCCCAGTGCAGCGCGCTCCACCCGTGCTGGGTCAAGAGAGTCACAACACTCGTCACGACGCGCAAGTGACGCCAACAAGACCGGGTCTATCTATCTCACCTGATCGGCCGCGTCGGCGTCGACGTCTCCGCTGTCCAAAAGCTCGCGGACGCGGCTCTTGTCGGCGCGGAACACGGCGCGCAGGAACTCCTTGCTCTCCTTCGAGTCGCTCGGCGTCGTTCGCTCTGGACCGGCGTCGTCGTTGTCGCCACTCGTGCCATCGTCCGAGTCCTCGTCGGTTGGCATCTCGCGCTTGTTCTTCACCTTCGCCTGCCTCTTTCTCGCGGACGTCTTAAGAGCGTCCTCATCGTCTTCAAAGCTCGAGTACCCGTCATTGGCATCTTCATCGTTGCTGTTCGCCTTGTGATCGCTCGGTCGACTCGCAGTTACCGCAGACTGGAGAACCGCGGCGGCGCTCATCTCTTCCTTTGCAACTTGCTCAATCGACTCCGTAACAACTGCACGCTTAGCATCTTGCTGCGCGCTCTTGACCTCCGTCGCCGCCGTCACGATCGTCGCCGCCACTCGTGCGTTGTCTTCCGCGTCGATCTGACGCGCGAGACTTGATAACAGCGCAGGCTTGTCGGCCGCAGTCGCCTCGCTTGCTTGTTGCTGCTGCCATGCGACGTCCAGGAGCGTTATCCCCGCCGGCTGCTTGGCATTGCCTTCATCTCGAGCAACGTCCGCGAGTGTCAGCGCCCTTGACGTCGCGCCGACGGTCTCCTCGGTCTTCTTCATCTCCTTGGCGGCATCCAGCAGTGACTTGGCGCCGCTCATCGCGACCCAGTAACAAATCAAATTGACAAAGCAACTAGAGACGAGCGCGCACGCGAATTACTCAACGCATGCGGCCAAATCAACAACACGAAGTATATGAATATAGATACCGTTTTTGCTCAAGCGCGCACCGCGCCGTTCGTTACGCGGCGTTAGTCTTGGCGTGTGCGCGGCCGTTTCTTGCTCGGGCGCGGCGACTTGGTCTGACTCGAGCTGGCCGAGGATACGGCGGCGACCCTCGTGTTCGCAACTGGCCCCGACAATGACGATGACAGCATCTTGACTCTTGCTATGACAGACGCGGAGGGAGACGAAGTCGGCAGGGGCGAGGCCTTGGGCTCTGCAGGCGCGCTGCTGCCTTCCGCGTTGTTGTCCGACACGTTCTCCTTCTCCTTCATCATCGTCCGCAACTTCTCGACGGTCCGCATCAGCTTGAACTTGTCGTCCGTCAGATACCGCACCTGCTCGAGCAACTGGTTGTTCTGCTCCTTGACCCGGATGTGGTACTGGATCTTCTGGCGACTGTTGTGGTGGCTCACGAGCTTGTCATTCTCTTGCGAGAGGCGGTCGAGCTTCTTGCGCAGGTCGCTCGCATCGCTCTCGAGCTTTTGCTTCTCCGTCAAGAGCTGGCGGCTCATCGCCTCCAGCTTCTTGATCCGCTGCTTGGATTCTGCAGACTCGGTTCGCAACCCTTTGAGCTCGTTCTCCGTCGCCGCGAGGGCCGCGCTCCGCTTCTCCAACTTCTTCATTTCCGAGCGAAGAGAAGCTTCCGTCGACCCGATCTCGGCATTTCGACGCTTCAGAACGTCTTCCAAGGCGACCAACTCGGATTTCTTTTGTGCTTGCGCCTTTAATCGCTCGTTTTCAGCCACCGTCGAACTGTGTGTCTTCTTCAACTGCGCCAGCTCGTCCCGAAGCTGACTGATGGCCTCCGCCTTCTCCCACAACTCGTTCTTGGCTTCACGGCCAGCTTGCTCCAGGCGTGCCATTGCCGACTGCAAGTCCACGATCGACTTCTTGCTGACTTGAGAGTCTTGTTCCAGAGCTTCCGACTTCTTCGTCAGGGCGCGCCGCTCTTCTGACCACTGCGCCTTCACTTTGCCATGCTCTTCTAGTGCCGTCTCGTGCTCCTGCATGACCGACGCCAGGTCTTCACGAAGTTTGGCAAGCGCGTTCGACTTCGCCGACGCGTCGCCCTTCGCCTGGCCAACTTGTTCCTCTAGCTGGTTCATCGCCGCAGTCAACTCATCGATCGTCTTCTTGTTGTCCTCGACCTCGACCTGGAGAGCGTCGGAAATGTCGATAAGAGAGCGGCATTCGCTCTCCCACTGCGTCTGAGCCCTCGCGAAACTCTCCTCGGCCGCCTGCTTCTCAGCAATTTCGTTGTGGAGATTCTCCTTAAGAGCCGCGTTCGCTGACTCCATCTGCCTGAGTGCGCTGATCTGCTTGTCCAGTCGGACCTGCAGCTCGTTGGCCTTGTCAGTCACCTCGCGAAGCTCCGTGGTCATGGTACTCTCGCGAGAGGCACTCTCCGACTTAACGTCATTGACAGCGACCATCAGGCGCACCGTCTCGGCCAATTGCTGCTCATACTTCGCCGCGACTTCCGCGAGTTCGTCGGTCTTGGCCTTTTTCTCACAGGATAAACGGGTGATCGACTCGTTCTTCGTCGCAACTTCTTGCGTCAATGACTCGATTTCTTCAGCGCTGGAGCTCCTGATCTCACCAAGCTGCTTCTCCAGACGGTCGACACTATCACGCGCTCTCTCCAGCTGCTGCGTTGTCTTGTCGAGCTCGTTTGTCAGCGAGTCAACACGATCACGCAAGGCGCTGTTCGCTCCCGCCTCTTCTTCAAACTCAGCAACACGCCGAGCCACGTTCTGCTTCAGTTGCTCGACTTCCGTGGTTAGAGACTTCACGATCATTTCGTGCGATCGAGTTTGCCCTTCGAGTTCCGATTCCATTCGCGCGCGCTGACGATCGTACTCTTGGCGATCGTGCTCAAAGCGACTGGTCTGCTCAGTCGCTTTCTTGGTAAGCGACTGGATTTCGCGCTCAAGCTCCGATTTCATCGACGAGTATTTGTCTTCTTGCTTCGCTTGAGCGTCAGCAGCTTCCGCTTGCAATAGGTCAAAGTCACCGCGCAGTTGATCGTTGGCAGCGCGTAGCTCCTGCTCGATAGCTTGTAGTTCCTGGACGCGGTGGTCAGCTTTCTGCTTCGATGCTTTAAGTGCTGCGAGCTCCTCGTCCTTCACGCTGAGCTTCTGCTCGAACTCCCTCGCCAGTGCATCCTTCTCGTCCCGATACTTTTCGGTTAAACGCTTCATCTGCTCTTCGTGGGTTCTTGCGGCTGCTGTCGCTTCCTCCCGAAGTTGTTCGATGGAACGGTTTGCCTGCTCAACCACCGCCGACAGCTCGACGTTTTCCTGCCGCAGCTTGGCTCCAGTGTTTTCGAATTCCTTGGCAGCCCGTGTCATGTCGTCTAGTGCGCTTTGCAAGGCCTCGGCGGATGTCTTCGCCTTGTCTAGCTCTGCAATAGCTCCGCCGAGATCTGAAGTTAGCGCAGCGTTGGCTTTCTCCAATTCTGTCACGTGCTTCTTGGAATCAGCCAACGATGCGTTTGTGATTTGCCGCTGCTCCTCGCTCTGCGCATATTGGGCCTTCACCTCCTCGAGCTTTCCCAGGGCGCACTGCTTCACCTGTTGAAGGGTTGAAACCACTTCGTCGAGGTGACGGACACGCTCTTCTGCCTCGCGCACCGCCGCGGTAGTCTCGTCCAGTGCATCCTTCACGTCTTCCAATTGATGGGTGACGTCAGCAATCGTCTGGGACTTCTCTTGCGAGAGTGATTCTAGCTCCTCGACCTTTTTAAGCGCCGCTTGAAGCTCGTCCTCTCTTTCCTGGACGATTGTCATCGTTACCTCGACGTTCTTGGTAAGAGCCGCCTCGCGAACAGAGCTCTCCGACTTCAGCTGCTCCAACGAGCTGACTGTGCGCTTGTTCTCGGCCACTTGATGCTCAAGCTGGGACGAGAGAGTTAAACACTCTTTCTGCTTCGCATCCAGTCGAGATTGCAGCTCTGTTGACTTGCCCTCCAGGTCTTGACAATAAATTGTCAACTGAGAGACTTGTTCCTCCAGTTGCTGCACTTTCGTCGTCAAGTTGTCGTTGGCGAGGCGAGAATCAATCAACTGCTGCTCGAAGTCGAGTCGCACGCTCTCCTTCATTCGCTCGACTCGAAGCGACAAGTCTTCAAACCGGACATGATGCTGGATGGTTGATGCCTTTGCGAGCTCGCGCTCTTCTTCCGCGGTAGACAGCGAGATTTTCATCGTCTCGAGCATCGCATTCGCTTCACTCAGCTGGATCTTATACGCTGCTTCCCGCTGCTTCATCTGGAGCAGCTCGAGGGACGTCTCTGCTGCTTTCGCTTCCATAATCTGAGACTCGCACTGAAGAGAACTGATTCTCGACTCAAAATCGTGCGCTTGCTGCTTGAGCGCCTCTTCCAAGCGAGTCGAGAAATCCCATGGGCCGTCCGAACCATCGTCGCCATCCATCGAAGAGTCCTCGCTGCTCCGCTTGCCCTTCAAGCGATCTTGAAGCTCGTGCTTGTCACGGACGACGAGCGCGAGCTGGCGCGTAAGAGCCATCAGCAAGATGTTCAGGCTCTCTACTTCGTTTCGCACCTCGTTATGATCCGTATCCATCGCCTCGTCCGTCGGCTGACAACGGGCAAACGCTTCTTGGAGCCTCACGAATTCATCTTCCAGCTCTTCGTACTTGATTCGCCACTCGACAGCATCCACCGACGGGACATATTCACTCGCACCGACTTTGTCTTGTGTATCTCGCAATCGCAGCATCATCTTCAAGTGGAGGATGCTCTTCTTGAGCTCAGCGCAGAGCGTTTCGAGGTGCTCTTCGCGGACGAGTAGGCGGTCGCAAGAGCGCTCGAGCTGGTCACTCTTCTCGAGCGTCGACGCCAGGGCCTCTTCCAGCTCTCGGATGCGCAAGGCGATGGCTTGATCGCTGCCTAGATCGAGCTGCTGGTCCATCATATACTCCAGAGGAATCGCTGCAGCATTGCTCAGGAGGTTGCCAGCGCTGGGGTTCCATCCTTGTCTGCCCATGTTTGCCTTTGCTTGCTCGAGTTCCCGCCGCAGCCGAACGACTTCTTGCTGTAAATAGGCGTTGCTGCCGCTCGAGTCTTCGTTGATGACGGCGTTATTGCGGATCATTTTCGCGCGCTGGGCAAACTTCAGCGTCGACAGTGTCTCAAACGACGAGTCCTCCGCGGGCGAGATCGTCGCGATCATGAACGTCTTCGAGTTGCCACCCAGCGAGTCCTTCAGCAGGAAGGTGAGCTTCGAGTCGCGGTAGTGCACATGCCGACTCTTACCCGCAGACTGGTCCACTAGTCCCATGATCACGTTTCCCAGCGCGGAGAGCGACTTGTTGATGCTGCCGGCCTCCTTCAGGCGCTCGCCGGCAGCCTCTGTGCTGCGCTGGCGCTCCGATCCGGCCAAATCCACCAGGTTGAAGCGTGACATCCGCGTCTTGGTGCCTTCCGCCGTGATCTCCTGCGACTGAATCTGCAGGATAAAAACGCTGTGCGATCGGCTACTCTCGCGGTTCATGGTCGTCTGCCCGACGCGGCGGTTTCGTGTGCCAATCTTCATGAGCTCTGCCGCCTGACGGGCGCTCGTCACGACGCTCTCGATCAGACCGTCGACCACGACACCTTTCCGCCCGTTCTCGCGCAGCTGGAGCCCGGCCGCGTCCTTGGCGCTGCCGCCGTCGAGCAGATCGTACACGCGCTCGTTGTAGATCTCGAGGAAGGAGCACGCGAACGTGTGCTGCACTGTCACGTCGCTGCTGCTGGCGTTGTGGTCGCTGCCGACCACGTTCTCAAATAAATAGTCAAACACGCGCGGCACAAGTCCCCGCAGCGCGAGCTCCACGTCTGCCAGTGCGTGCGTCTCGGCGTCGATCACGTCGTCCGGGCCCTGCATCGTGAACGTCTTGCCGGAGCCCGTCTGTCCGTACGCGAAGATGGTGCCGTTGTACCCTTCAAGACACGCGCGCGTGATGGGCGCGCCCACAACCCGGAACACGTCCGTCTGCGAGGAAGCCTCGCCGAAGACGCGGTCGAACGTGAACTGCCGCGAGACGCCGTGCTTGTTCTGGAGCACGACCGTCTGCTGCTGCGGGTCGGTCGCAGGCACCGACACGCACTTCTTGGCCAGCGCGGTGGCCATCCGCGCGCGCGCAAAGTAGCCCGCCGACCCGCTCAGCGCGGACGCCGGAGCGACGCCAACCTCGCGCTCGTTCGGCGGCCGCACGCGGCAGAAAACCTTGACGTTCTCGTCCTCCGCCATCGCTCGCGGGTTATGTCGCGAGAAGCGAGCGGAACGCGAAAGTGGAGTGCTCTGCAGTGGAGGCTGGCACTGTTATAGTGTAGGAGTCTCGAGGTACCTGCGCCGATAGCGAGAGCGCCGCCGACGCCGTGAACCTGATGCGATCCGCGGTTTCCCTTGCTTTGCTTGGGCTTGTTGCCTGCCTGTTGCGGCCTTTCTCGCGTTTTGACTTGGAGAAAGAATGATGCGGACGCGCGCGCGATTTTTCAAAATTTTATTTTTTTCGGCAAGCCATCTTGACATAAAATTATGATGTTTTCGAACTAATTCGAGAAGATTAGGGGTGGTTTTAGCTAAAAACTGCAGCCTCCATTTTGTGCCTTATACTGTGTACAGTCCTCCGCAAAAGTATAAACGAAGTCGGTTCCGGATCTGTCAAATCGTATAGCAAAAAAAGTCATATGAGAAGAAAGCCCATAGAAAAACAAGACGATTAATTTATCACTTGCCCCATTTCGTGCCATATTGTTCTCAAAATTCAATTATTATCAAAAGTGGGTGCAAAATTTTGAAGCAAAAGTATAAACGAGCTCAAAATCTGGCTGCATTACCAATTGATTTTCTTCCCTTTCTTCTGCAAAACAAGCGAGGTACGCTTGTACATGTCCTCGACAAGCGCCTCCAAACGTGCAGGCGCAATATGAGTACACGAACGCTTGATCTGGTGGATGAGTGACGTCCGATCGTTAAATTGGCGGCCATTCTCGTAAACATCAAGCACCAGATCGCCCCAAATGTTCTCGATGGGATTTAAATCGAGGCTCTTCGCAAGCCATTAAAGTACAGTGACGTTCCGCTCGTCAATCCACTGCTTAACGCACCGCGATCGGTGAAAAGCGGCGCCATCCTGCTGAAAAATGGGCTCCTCGCCTCCGATCTCTCGACGAATTCGCTCAAGAAATGGCAGTAGGTGCGTGCCGAGCGTCTCCATGTACTTGGCGCTGTTCTGGCGGCCTTTAATATCTTGATTTCACTCAGTCCATGTTTGCTCATCGCTACCTACACCGACACCGACCTGCCGCCGGC
>JAADXW010000222.1:0-29677 GCA_023337975.1 Phytopythium ostracodes
TCTCTCTCTCTCTCTCTCTCTCTCTCTCTCTCTACGTCTCTTACCCGGGCGCCAACCTGCGAGGAGAACGCGCGGCGCAGCGGGCTCGACGCGCGCAGGACGGACGTGCGAGCGCTCAGCATCTTGTTAAATGTATTGGGAGGTTGGCAGCGGCCCGTAAAGGTTCAACTTGGTGCTGGCGACGCCGAATGCGGAATGATTAGACGCTGGCAAAACGCAAGGTGAAGGGCGGCGGAGGGGCGTACCGTGGGCGGAAAGTGCGGGACGCAGTAAGGTTTCCCTTTCGACTCGAACAAGATTTTGGGCTGGCCACGTCCGTCAACTCGACGTGATTGGACGAGAAGTCAGGAAAAAACCTCGCGACAGCAAACGTGAACCTGACGTTTGGTATCCAACAGCAACTTCAAGCAGTTGAAAAAAAAAAACCTCAGACGAAAGTAAAGTTGCGCGAAGGTTGCTCCTTTTCTTGTTTACGTTGCCGTCGACGGTCAAGTCAACCTCGAGAAAGGCCGACGACGCATAAAGCAACAGCAAGTAACCAGAGGAAGAGGAAGGAAGAAGTGACCACGACGGCGCCAGCGATGCTGTTCCTGGAGCAGACGCAGGGCTTTACGGGCGGCGGGGCGGGCGCGGACGATGACGCGCCGCAGACGCCGTCGCTGTTCGAGCTGCTCATGCAGGAGCGCATGGCCGGCGGGTTCAAGCCCGCGGCCGAGTACCTCGTGCGCACACTGAGCGACTCGTACCCGCAGCTGGCGCTCTCGCTGCCCATACGCCGCTTCGAGGAGACGTACGCGCTCGTGAAGCTGCTGGTCGAGAGATACTTTCTCTCGCGGTACGACAGCCTCGCGAGCGAGAAGTTTTACGGCATGAAGCGCGTGATGCTGGTGCCCGCAAGCGGCGGCGATGGCGGCGCGGAGGCTGCGCAGGCTGCCACGACGGCGCCGTTGACGCCGCGCGCGCGACGCATGGCGCTCGTATTTGCGGTAAGGCGTATCCGTCCGAATCGGAGGTGTATACTGTCGTGCCCTGATCGTCGGTCTCCGTGTCGTAGGTGCTGGTGCCGTACCTGAAAGCCAAGCTGGACAACTACCATAAAGACCTCAAGGAGCGGCTGCCGCGCTCATCCCCGCCGCGGTCGAGAGCGTCCGCGAATGGAAGCGGGAGTCAAGCGAAGTGGCGCTTGTTCCTGCGACGATTGCGCCAGGTTGAGGTGCTGTTTACCGTGAAAAGAGCGTTTGTCGACGTCTACCCGTTCGCGCACTTTGCCTACGAAGGCACGTTCTTCTTGTACCAGGTAAGCTGCCCATGTGCGCCTCAGCTCAACTGGTATGAATTACGAAGCGGTTGTGTGGTTCGCCTTCTCTTGGTGTCTGAAATAACCCGATCGTCTGTTCGCTCTGCTAGTGGCTGTATCTGTTTGGCGACACGCCATACTTCTCTCCGTTCCTCCGGCAGATGAAGACAATCCTCGTGCGAGTCACCGCCGCGGACGAAGTGAGTGATCGAATGCTACAGCCGTTTATCTTGCGGATCGTAGAGATATCGTGCCGCTTATCGTACAATGTCTCACTCATATTGTGCTTGATTTGCCATTCTTCGCAGTCGGTGTTCCAACAAAACCAGGCCGACTACCGCTCCAAGGCGCTCGAGAAACTCGGCAGCACTGGACTGCTCGCTCGCATTCGCAGGCTACTGCTTCGAGCATCGTGGGCTACTCTGGACAACTCGTACGCGCTGTTAATCCTGGGTATCGCGTGCTACAAGTTCCTCGAGTGGATGTACTCGGAGGAAGGCATCGCCGCGAAAATGCGCATGACTGGCACGGACGCTCCTGTTCCGCCTCCGCCCCTCCCGCCGCAATTCTCCGGGAACGTGCTGGCAGCCGCGTCCATGGACCCGTCGCTGTGTCCACTCTGCAAGCAGCGACGCGTCAACCCGGCCATGTCGGTCTCGGGCTACGTGTTTTGCTACAAATGCTTGTTCCGCCACATTGAGCAGCATGGCGAGTGCCCGATGACTCAGACCAAGTGCGACACCCAGAGCATCGTCAAGATCTATGACGACGCCAGCATGTAGAGCAGGGAATAGCTGGTTGCGTTGAAGCAACCAGACGCGGCACGGCGACGCTGCACTTCATGGCAGACCGAGACTCAAGCGTCGTCGACTAAACAAATTGTAAGTGGATCCATGCCGCACGCGACGCGTCGCTTCATTGCGCTTTTGGAATTGCAGTAGTGGTCGTTTCTTTTGATGCGGTATACCCACAGGCAGCGGTGAAGATGAGTCGCAAGTCGCTGAGCTCACTCCCGAACGTCGGTCCGTCTCGTTCCCCATCCAAGCGCTCCAGCATCGGCAGCATCAACTCTAATGTCAATGCGCATCCCCCATCCATCCCCATCGACCCGCAGCGCGAGCAGGCGCTGATAGACGCGTGCACTCGCGGAGACGCGACCGCTGCTTCCGCCGCGCTTGCTCAGATCCAAGATCAGCAAACAACCGGGCAGCAAAGATCCATGTCGCGCGAGCTTGAAGAACTCGTCGGCTACGCGTTTGCATGCGCAGCAGGCGGCAACCATGTGCACGTGCTTGAGCTTTTGCTGCTTGCAAGTGGACCCGCTATACGCCAGAGCCTCACGCACGGGATATGTCGTGAGGCTTGGTTCTTTGCGCCGCGCGCTTTCTTCCACTGCTGCTTCGCGCTGCGGTACGCCGCGTTCGCAGCCGTCCTGAGCATCGAGCAGCGAGCGCTCGCGTCACTCGAGTGGCTCACAGCGCTGCATCCATGCAAGGAGAGCGAAGAAGTACAAAGCGAGGACTACGAGAGCGAAGAAGGACTGCTCATGGACGTGGATGTGATGCGGTGCTTCCGCCTCGCATTCACACTCACATGCGGGTCATTCGCGACGTCGTCGGCGACCACGTCGGCGTCGCAGCCGGAGCAGTTCCGACCGCTGCTGATGGTTCTCCTCTCCCGCTACCCGACGCTTCTGCTGCCGGTCGTTCACAGCGCGCAGCCCATCGATGTGCTGCTGCTTGCCTCACTGTCCGACGTCAGCGGTCGCATGGATCCAGCGGTCATCGGAGCAGCACAAGCGCTGCGCTCGAGCCTGCTCTACGAGTACATGACCAACACCAAGTGACGACTCGAAACCGTCGAAAACGCCGCTTATCTCGGTTAAAAAAGAGGTCAAATGCCAACACACACACGTCACTTCGGCGCTGCTATGCCAGAAGCCTCGGGCTCACTTTCGCTGGGCGCCGTCGAAGAGCACGAGCACGGCGCTCATGTTGTCGCGGCTGCCCTTCTCGAGGCACTCGTCCAGCAGCGCCTCGCAGATGGCCTTGGGGTCCTTAATGCCGCTCTTGAGCTTGCTGCGGATGAACTTGCGCAGCTGGTCGTTGCTCATCACGTCGAAGACGCCGTCGCAGCAGAGCACGAGAAACTCGTCGTGCGAGTCGCGCGCGTGCACGCGCACACACGGCTCGGACGTGACGAGCTGCTGGTGCGTCTTGAGCGCCGCGTTGCGCTTGAACCAGAAGTCGCCGAAGCTGCGCGACACGGCCACGCCGCCGCACACGCGGCCACGGAAGACCGTGCCGCCCGCGGCCATGATGCGCTGCTTCTCGAACTCGAGGTCCGGCTTGTGGTCAATCGACAGCTGTACGACCTGCTGTGCCTTGGAGTTGCTCAGGATGCAGCGCGAGTCGCCCACGTTGGCACACACGACGTGCGTCGGCGTGATGATGGCCAGCAGGCCCGTCGAGCCCACCTCGTCCGACGACGTCGCGAACTGCGGGTCTTCCTTCAGCGCCTCGTCCACCGCCATGAACCCGCGCGTGAGCGCCACGGCCAGCGACTCGGGCGTCTTGGCGTCGTTCTGGAACTCCTCCGTGCGCGTAATGTACTCCACGATGCGCTTGGCCCTGCGCCCACCCATTTCAAGCAAACACAACCGTTAGTGGCGGCCTCGCGGAGCTTCGTACAGGACTGACTGCCGCACGTACACGGCAGTGGAGATGGCCTCGCCGCCGTGGCCGTCGAACACGCCCACGCAGCACGCGTCCGGCGCGCTCGGGTCGATCGGCATCTGCACAATGTCCTTGTCCTGCGCTCGGAAACAACCCGTCGGTCAGCACCACTCCCCCCACGTGTCGAGAGAAGCCTCGAGGCAGCGGCTCGCGCACCTCCATCGTGTCGCGCCAGCCCTGCATGGCCGAGCGGCCGACGACCACGCCGTGGCCGGAGACTACGGCCGAGTTCTTGACCGTAATTGGCTCGGACAGGAAGCGGGACATGCTGGCGCTGGTGTTGAGCTACGAGCGAGGTTATACTGCTGCTGCTGCTGTTGCGACGCGAATAGTAACGCGAAGAAGACCGTGAGCGCCGCGTCCGGACCACCACGACAAAGACACACGCGTGGACAGCGCATACCGGTGGGCGGAGAAGCGAGAGAGGCGCGCGGTCGCCCGGCGATGGCGCGCGTTCTTGGCGTCCGATGGAACAAGGCCGCAATCCCTGGAATGGGCGTGATGGAACCCACTGTGCGCTTGTATATCAGCCCACGGACGTTTTAGCGTCCACTATAAGAACCCCCTCAAAAATTGACTGACTCTTCCTCGGTAAAACAGGGTTGAAATGCATCAAAGGGTTCAGTAATACCTTTAAAAACGTTCTTTTACCAACATAGCAAACCCTTTGGTTGTAAAAACGGGTCAAGGAGCGCACACACGGGTTCATTTTCGACCTCTTTCCACGGTGGGTTCACTCTCCCCCTCCCACTTTCTGCATCAAATTCAGTATAAAACCGGTACAACCGGTATATTTGATCTCTCATACAGCATACGCAACGCGATCCAGTCTGTATGCCAGGAATGGCTACCCTTTCAGCTTCCAAACAACGTATCAATACGCCTCCGCCGACTCACCGCCGCCAATCCCAGCACCGTCGCCGCCTCCAGGCGCGTAGTGAGCGGCCGCGCCGTCCAGGATCTGCTTGGTATCGGCCACGAGCGTCTGCGTGCATGGTATGGGAGCCCCAGCACGGATGTGAGACCTTCAGCAGCCATGCAAAGGCGGCCACCCCCTCTCGAGTCAATGTACACACAACGCACCTCGTTGTCGGCGCCCGTCGTCTTGAGGAACTCGCGCCATAAGCTCGATGACTGTCGTATCCGCACCACGATCCACCTGGTTAGCACCTCATCACGCTCATCATGAAGCCTATCAAGGCTCAAGACGCACCCGCTTGGCCATCTGCGCCTCGGCGCACGCGAGGTGACCCATGAGCTCCCGCAGCGCTCGCGTCTTGTCCGATCTGCTCGCACGCACTCAAAGTCAGCTCTCCTAGGCATACACTCTCGCCTCCATGCCAGCGGACGCTCACCGAAAGCGGCGCATCTCCTCGGCCACCAGCGCGCGCGTCATGAGCTCGCCCACGTGCCGCGCGCGGCGCCGATGCGCCTCCACGTCGACCGCCAACGGGTCCGACGCACCGCGCAGCCTGGACGCCAACTGCGACGCCGTCGTCGAGAACGAGGAGCCCCTCGACGAGAAGGACACGCCGCCGAAGCTGAAGCCTTGGGACGGCGTTGCTACACCAGCAGCAGATGGGGACGCCTCGGCCGCGTGCAGGAGCTGCTCGCGCTCGGCCAGCAGGTCCTTGAGGTCCGCCGCCTGGTGGAGCAGGTAGCGAACGCTCTCGAGCAGCAGCAGCTCGTGCACCGCCGGCTGGAACTGCGCCACTTGGCTCCACGCGCCCACGACGCTCGCGGACGTGCCCAGCAGCGAGCGGAACGCCGAATCCTGCTCCTCTTCCGCCTCCTCTTGGTTCGACATGGACTGCCAGCCGAGGAACGCACCGTGGAGCGACACAACGTCCTTGGCGGCCGCGGCGCTGCGGTCCGCGAGCCGCTTGGCCGCCGCCGCGAGCTCCGCCGCCGCCTTCTCCTGCTGCTCCACGCTGCGCTTGAACGCCGCGATCGCGCTGACTCGCCACACAGATACACACATGACATTCGTCAGCAGGTAGCAGACAAGGTGGAGCATGCTGCGTGACGCCTGCCTACTTGTCGGGGGACGATGCGATGTGCGCGTTCAGCACGCGGAGCAGCCAGCGCAGGTGCCCGGCACCCGCGTTGTCCATCACGGCCGTCTCCTACAGCGTCCCAACGGTGGCAGTCAGCGTCCCCTTCCTCGATCCTCAAATCTCCACCAATACACCCAGCGACCGCCTCACCTTCTTGGCGGTCTCCCACTGCGCGTCGTCCGCGACCGACAGGAAGCTCTGCACGGCCGCGTCCGAGCGCAGGTAAGGCGACGCCAGCACGGCCGACAGGAACAGCGTCAGCCCGCGTGCGCGGCCCAGCAGCAGGCCAGCGGTCTCCTGGCCGCGCATGGCCGCCACGGACGCCGCCGCCGTCTTCTCGGGCAGTGACGGCACCAGCAGGCCGGCGTAGCGCGCGTGGAGCACGGCGCGCAGCCACGCAAAGTCGCTGTAGCGGCGCCGCACGCCGTCCACCACGATGGTCCCAGGCGACAGAGTGATGAGAAAGCTCGTGTACCGCTTCAGGTACGCACCGCGCGTCTCGGGCGCGCCAACGTGCACGGCGACGGCCTCACGCACGGCGCTCGCTTTCCAGCTCTGTCGGCACAACGAGTGAGCGACTACAGTGCAACGTGTTATGATAGAGGCACGGACCTCGTGGTCGGGGGCGGAGAAGGGCCCCAAGAGCGCGCCCGCGAGCTGCGCGGTCCGCATGGAAGCGTCCGCTGCGGGCGCGAACAGCTCGTCCTTCCCGGTCGCCAGCAACTGCATCCTTTCCTTCTTTCGTTCAATCTCAGTCTCTCCGGTTGATTAATGGCGATACGACACGTTGGTCTCTCACTCTTTCTCTCCAAAACCTGCGACGTGCGTTCTCAGGATCGCGATCTTTCGCCATGAAGAGACACGTCGGCAAGATCTCCTGCCTCCGTCTTTGTAGCCATCTCTCTCCATTGGTCCCACATGACGCCACGGTCTCCACTCGATCCACACGCACAAGACACATACAGCAGCAGCAACAATAGCAGCTACCGTTCGGCGTCGGGCTCGCCCTCGATGGGTGGGGCCGCGAGCTCAGCAAGTCGCGCGAACTGCTGCGCGTGCAGGGTCGTCTCGGCCGCCAGGGTCACGGCGTTTGCCAGTCCTCCGAAGTACAGCGCGTCGTCCTCCTCCTCCTCGTCCTCCTCCGCGTCACGGCCGTAGCGGCGTCCGCCCACGGCCAGCCCGCGTTCCCACAGGTCCCCGAGCCGCGCGCTAGCCACCGTTGGGGTCGCGACGGCGCCGGCGAACGCCTGCAGCCGCGGAAATCGGCCGCCCGTGGGCGCCCACGCGCGCGAGAAGGCGGACGCGCAGGCTCTGGACGCGTCCAGAGGCGTGGCCATGGCGTCCCTCGCGGCGGCGCGGCGCAGCGCCTGGTGCTCCTGGTCCACGGCGTCGCGCGCCTCCTCGTCGTCCGCGAACAGCGCGGCCAGCGGGACGAGCCGCGCAGCCAACTCGCGTCCACTGAGCGCTGCCAGCTCCTTGGGGTTCACGGGCAGCGCCAGCTCGCTCATCCCCTGCTCGGGGGCCGGTCCGCAGCCGCTGAGGTCCACGAGCGCGTCCACGAGGTCGGCCACACCGCCCGCGACGCTCGCGAGCACCGCGTCGAGCGCCGGGGCATCCACTCGGGCCGCCAGGTTGCTCACGAACAGCCCCAGGTCGTCCACGAACTCGCGCGCGTTGGCTGCTGCCACGGCGTAGCGGCCCGTCCGCGATAGCTTGACGTTTGCGCCCGCCGCATCCGACAGCATGAGCGCCTGCGGAGGCTGCGCGCGGAACGCAGCCGCGACCTCGGCCGCCAGGTCCGTGAGTGCGGACGCGGACGCCTGCGGGTGGGTCCGCAGGCGCTCGAACGCGTCGTCCGCGCGACCGGCGACCCAGTTGACCACGAAGAAGGCGACCCACCAGGCGTCCGACGGAGACGCGAAGCGGTCCCGGCGCTCGTCCAGCGCCTTGCGCAATCGCACGCGCTTGTCTGTGACCCACTTTGCGTCGCGGGCCAGCCCCAGCCACTTGCGGTCGTCCCATGGACTTAACACGTCCGGCGCGGACGAGGACGCAGACGCCGCCGACCGCGCGGACGCCCACGCGGATGAGGGCGGCCGGCCCATCTCCTGCACGAGCGTCGGGTCCGACTGGATGTGCGCCACAAGCTTGCGCCATGTTGGCAGGAACGCGCCGTCTAGCAGGGATGAGTAGAAGGTCTGGAGCGCGCGGTGCAGGTGCGGGCCCGCCACCCACGTGCAGACGGGCAGGGACAGACCGGATTGCGGACCGGACGAGAGGCGGAGGTGGTCGCGCAGCCACTGGGCGAGCTGCGATCCGCGGTCCTCGGGCCCCAACCCGTCCATGGCCACGCCCACGACGCGACCGCGCCACGAAGGGCGACCGGACGGGAGCATGGCGTCAAGCAGGGACACGATCGCGGCCCCGAGAACCCCCACGCTGTGAGCTGCGGCGTCTGGAAACGCGACCAGATGGAAGTCCTGCACGTCCGCGGCGCGCTCGACGTACACGACGGCGCGCACCTCGAGCATGACGTCGTCCGGGACCTCGCGTCCGCTAGGGGACCTCGCGCGGACGGAGCGGACCTCGAGCGAGAAGCCCCACGCGGACGACAGGAGTGTCCCCAGGTGCTGCAGACTCGCGGCCACGCACAGCCGCGCGAGGTCCGCGAACTCAGTCGCGCCCACTGCGGACAGTGCGGACAGTGCGGAACCACCGCCGACGGCCACGCGCTTGAACACGGCCGCGAGCGTCCGCGCGGCCTGGCGAGGGGACAGCCCGGCCGCGAACTGGTCTACCGCGAGTTCCAGCGGCTCGCGGGTGAATAACCCCACGCGGTAAACGCTGCGGCTGATTAGCTGGTCGGGGACGGGGATGGGGACGGGGATGGGGATGGGACCCTCACCGTCGGCATTGATCCCGTCCGCAGCGTCCGCAGAGAGGACGATCCGCACGGGACGAACGGGTGCGGTCCCACGGCTGCAGGCCCGGAACCCGCGCGGGGTCCACAGGTGGGGGGCGTCACCGTCCGCATCCCCACCCGCAGTCATGAGGTCCACGATGCCCGCGTTGATCTCGAACCATAGCTTGCGCTGATCAGGGGAGCGCCTCGCGGCCGCGGCGGCCTCGGCCACGTCCTTGTCGCGAAGCAGCGGCAGCTTGTCGGCCGTGGGGCCCCCGCCGGCCGCGTCAGTCGCGTCCGCCGCCTGGACGGGGAAGAAGTTCCGCTTGCGCTCGTCGTCGTCCGCGAGCGCGTCATACTGCGACCAGAGCGCCGGGTGCTGGGACGCGTGGTGCTGCACGTACAGGTCGGTGCGGAAGGATTGGCGGAAGTACTTGAAGTGCGACGTCGGCTTGCGCTTCTTGTCCGGTCGCTCCTCGCGCCCGAAGTGCTTGCAGAACAGGCACAGCGCCGCCGTGACCGCGCCCGTCACCTCGTCCCGCGCGACTACTTCCAGTCCGAACTTGCGCGCGTGGGCCCGCTGGAAGGCGCGCGACCGGCCACCGCCCGAGGACCCCGCGGCCGAGCCGTCCGCTGCGGACGCGGCCTTGCGCTTGCGCTTTTTGGGTGGGATGGATGCGGATGCGGATGGAACCGCGGGATCGGATGGGGCCACGGATGCGGATGCGGATGCGGGTGGAGACGAGGGTGCGGATGGGGACGCAGGTCCCTTGGTCGGTGCGGACGTTGAAGCCATCGATGGAGGCGGGTTTGAACGTGGACGGCGGGAACTGCGGTCAGGACCGGATGGCAGCGTTCTTTCTTATTTATGGAGGATAGCGGCCCGCTTACGGCAAGCGGCCCGAACGGACAGCCAGGGGATTTGGGGACTGGACGGAGGAAGCGGAGGGGAAGACGAAGGTTACGGGTCGCGACCGTATTTAGGAGTGGGACCCATCAAACGACCCGGGTCAAAAAAAAAAAATAGGAAAAACCCGCCCAGTTCTGGTCGGGTTCGATTTGGTTCATTGCTGCGTACCAAATCTGGTACGGACCAGATTTGATCTGACTATTCTGTGACGACCAAAATGGTACGGACCAGATTCGGTCCAATTGAACAGGTTGCACCACAGTTCAACTGTAGCCATCGCCCTCCCTCCCATCTTGTTACCATACACATACACTGATTAGGCATCTACCGACCCACCCGCGGCCTTCATGTCCACCCCGCACGGTAACAAACGCCACCACTGCCCTTCTAAATGACGGCCTCCTGCGCCCCGATGGCCTCCACCATCGCCGACAGCGCCGCGAACTGCTGTGCATGCAGCGCGCCCTCGAGAGCGAAGTCGGCAGCGAACTCGTTGGCCTCGTCGGACTCGCCGGGCCGGAACTCCATCGCGCAGTGGCTCGCCTCTGTCTTGATGCCAAACAGCGGCTCGTCGCTTGGCCGCGCGCTCGCCAGGCCGCCCGCGAACGCCTGCAGCAGCCGGAAGCGACCGCGCAGCGCCTTCCACGACGATGCGAACGTCCCGGCGCTGTCAACGTCCTCGCGGCGGCTGCTAGGGCTCTCGAGCGCGTCCTTGACCGCTCGGTCGTGGGTGCTCGCGCGTCGCAGCGCCTGGTGCTCCTGGTCGACCACGTCCAGCTCTTCGTCCGTGAAGAACTCGCGCAGCTGCGACGCGTGCGTCTTGACGAGCGCCGCGAACTCGCGGCCCGTGAGCGCTGCCAGCGCGCGAGGCGTCACCGGCGGCAGCACTGACTGCGTCAGAGAAGAAGCTGAGGCGGTTCTTGCCGTGCTGCTGCTGGTACTGGAGCCGCCGTGATTTCTGGCGGTGGCGTCGCCCTCGGCGCGGGAGCGGCACGAGTCGCTCAGGTCCACGAGCGACTCGATCATGTTGGCGGCGCAAAGCGACAGGTTCTCCCACGCCATGTCCACTATCGGCGCCTCCGCCACGTCCATGACGATCTGGGCCACGTCCGGGTCGTCCCGCAGGACGAACGCGCGTACGGCGTCCGTGCGGATGGCGAACCGCTTGCTGCGGGAGTGGAACACCGTGGAGCTGCCGATTGATCTGCCATCTCCACCGCTGCGACCATTGTTCGCACTAGAAGACGTGTCCTCGGCCTCGAACAGAGTCTTGAGCTCGGTGGCAAAGTCCATGATGACCGGCGCCTGGTCGCGGTAGTTCGTGAGCGCGCCCAGCTTCTCGAACAGCTCGAGCGAGCGCGAGGCCACGTGGCTCACGACCACGAGGAAGAACCACCAGGTCGGGTCGCTCGCGGCGCCATAGCGCTCGAACACGCCGGCCTTCTTCCTGTGGATGTGGTCCATGAGCGGCTTGCGCTGAGACGAGATCCACTCGAACTCGCGCGCGAGCGCCACGAGCGACCAGTCGGCGCACGTCATGTCGCGCTCCCGCGCGCTCGGCGGGTCGCTGCCCATCATGTCGATCAGCGTCGGCGACCGGCGGATGCACGTGACCAGCAGGCGCAGCATGGGCACGAAGCCCGCGCCCTGCAGCGACGAGTAGAAGCGCGTGAGCACCGCGAGCACCTCGTGGCTGGCGCTCTCGACGCGGTACACGCGCGCGCTCGCGGGAAGCTGCTGCTCGATGTGCGCAATCGTGTCCTTGATCCGCGCCAGCACCTTGGCGTCTCCGCGCATGGAGACGCCCACGACTCGTCGGCGCCACGACGGGAGCACCGCCGACATGGCGCGCTCGAGCGTGTGGAATAGCTGCAGCTCGAACGGGCGCTCGTGAGCGGGCAGCGCGAGCAAGTGCGCGCTGCGCACCTTGCCCAGGCAGTAGAAGCGCACGCGCACGTCCACGAACGGCCGCTTGGGCACGCACACGTGCGCGCAGACGTCGATGCCGACGCTCCACGTCGCGTGCAGCAGCTGTGAGGTCATTTGCAGACTCGCCGCCGTCGCGAGCCGCACGAACTCGATCGTTTGGTCCTGGCTGCACACATGCGAAACGCGCCACGGCCCGTCGCCGGGCAGCGAGCGCTGGCGCTTGGCGCTCGCTCGCTCCTTTTGGCTAGTCAAAGCAGAGGAACAAGACAATGCCTCTGCCGCCGTCGCCATGTTCTCGGGCGGGGCCCGCAGCACAGGCGCGTGCCGGCCGAGCCAGCGCAGCGTGTGCGCCATCTGATGGAAGGACAGCCCGCCGGCCATGAGCTCCACCATGGCGTCCAGCTCCTCGCGGCTGCACACGACGACCCGGTAGACGGGCGGCGAGTAGGTTCTCACGTCCGTGAGGCTGGCGCTGGTGGCGCCAAAGGCCGTGGCGGTGGCGCTGTCGTCCTCCGAGCCGCCGGCAATGAGCTCGAAGGACCGGAAGGTACCGGGCGCGGGCGTCCAGTTCTCGGCGTAGCTGTGGCGCCGCTGCGCGTCGTAGAGCGAGGAAAAGACAAATACGTGTGCTTCGTCACTCGAGAGCTGCAGCACGAAATCCAGCACGGGCGCGGGCAGCTCGAACCAGCAGCGGCGCTCTTGCAGCGTGGGCTCGGAGGCCGCGATCTCGTTGGGTGCGCGCGCTCTCAGCTGCTGCTGCGCCTGAGTGGGCGGCGGCGCGCGGCCTCCGGTAGCCGGGAAGAAGGCGCGCTTGTCCTCGTCGCCCAGCGCCTCGTAGCGCGCCCAGAGCGCCGCGTGCTGCGACGTGTGGTGCTGCACGTACTGGTCAGTGCGGAAGGACTTTTTGAAGAACTTGAGGTTGGCCGTAGCCTTGCGCTTGCGCCCGGAGCGCTCCTCGCGCCCGAAGTGTTTGCAGAACAGGCACAGCGCCAGCGTCACGTCGCCCGTCACTTGGTCACGCGTCACGGGCTCCAGCGCGAACTTGAGCTCGTGCTGCTTGAGGAACTTGAGCGACCGCTTGCGCTCGGGGTTGTACGGCTGCGGCGCCCGCGGGCCCGAAGACGCGGGCACACGAGAGGACGTGGCCTGTTGCTGCTGCTGCTGCGCCGCCTGCATCGCCTGCATCGTCTGCATGGCCTGCACGGCCGCCATGGCCTGGATGGCTGCGCGCTGGTGGTCCGCCATGTTGCCCACCAACGTGACCTGTTGACTTTTTGTACCCGGTATGGAAAAGCGGTAATTTACGTGACGACAGGCCGCCGCGTGTCCGTTTTTGGTGGACCCGCGTGAGAACTGGGGAGAGGGTTACATTCGAGGGGTTACACGGTTCGGAACCGGTTCAATTCGATTTGGCCTTATAAATACAGCGCGTGTAGTAAAATTTACAGTTGAAGAGCATATGGGGGTGAACGTTCGCTCTTCTACTGTGCGACCACTTCAAGTTCGCCGAGCGCGGCGATGCGTGTCGTCATTGCTGCTGCGTCACGCCCCGCGCCACGGCCCTGACCTGGGAGCGAGCGCTGCAGTTGCAGCACAAAGCGGCCGTCCACCTTGGCGCCCTTGCGCACCGACGGCGACGACAGTGCAGTGACGTTGTCAGGTGACGCGACCGACTGATTGCCATCGTCATCATCGACGGTGGCGGGCTCAGTGGCGTCGGTTGGAGCGCTTGCGGCTCGCTCTTGCTCCCCTGGGTCTTCGTTGCAAGCTATACCTCGAACGGTCGTGTCGTGAGGGGTATCTCCGATGTCTCCTTCCTCCTCCTCGTCGCTCTCCGCACCACCTTCCTCCTCGTCCCCATCTTCGTCTGCGTCCTCTTCCACCGCCTCGATCCCGTCGCCGCCTCGGCCCATTCCCCCGTTCTTGCGGCACAAGAACCCTCGGAAGTGCGCCTGCAGCATCACGGCCGCGGCGGTTTCGCTCGGATATCGCTCTTCCTCGACAATATGCACTGGGCGCTTCCGACTGGAGCTGCGGCCGTCATTTCGGCCGGGAGACGCCGCCGTCCCAGTGGTGGCTCTGGGACTGCCCGACGGACTGCGACCACCTACTGCAGGCGCAGACGACGCCAGCGAGCGCTCCAGCCCCGGGAATTCGATCACCTGGGCGCCAAAGAGGTCGGCGTCAAGCTGCAACCACCCCAGGAGCTTCTTGGCGAACGTCAGTGTGTCCAACTCGGCTGGTACCCCTTCGAGTGAAGCAGAGCGGCTCAGCACCTCCAACATGGCGTCCACGGTCGCTGGAGGCAGCACGCGCTCCGAGAACAGCCCCGAGGCCGGGTTAAACACGCGGACAGCGATGCTTTCATCAATGTCGCGGACCTGGTGGCCCTTCCACCGCCAGGGCTGATACAGCATGCGCGATTGCTCGTCCGAGATGACGACCGAGACCTGCGCGAGCAGGTACGCGTCTCGCCATACGAGACCCGTCTGGAGCAGCACCGCGGGGTGCGAAGGCTCGGTGAAGAGCGGAGAGGCCGCGGCCTGAAGCTGTTGGCGCGAACGCTTCCGCTGGAGGCTAGTCGAACTACCGGCGAGCGACTCCTGAGAGCTCTCGCAGACGCGCAGCTTGGGGTTCACGCGCGCGTTCAGGATGAGCGCGTCCCTTACTTGCTCGCTGCTCGACGGGTTACGCCCACCACCAACTCCGCAGGGAACCGAGATGATGTGCAAGTGAGTGACGGCGGCAGTAACCATGCGCTCGAGGCTGATGCGTCGGTGGTGTGGGTCGCGCTCGCCGTTGAGAACCAGATATAGCTCCTCAATGCTCGCTTCGGTCTCAAGACGAGGCTCTGGAGTTGCGTCTTCACGGCAAGAACTAGCTCCGGTGCGCGTGGACGTGGCGTGATCAAACGCTTGGAAGCGTATCGCGCTGTGGCTGGTCTCATCCGCCGGATCTCGGTGCCGGAGAGCGAGTCCGGACGGCACATTCAACGCTGTCGAAGCGCAGGTCGACGCGAGTACGTGCAGCTTGCGCTTCTTGCTCGGTTGCCGCCTTTGCTGCTGCTGCTGCCGCTGTTTTAAGCCGCCCAGGGATCGTTTGCCGCCAAGGCGGTACGACGGGCTTTCACTACCGTCGTCATCGATGTCATGAGACGAACCACTTTTGACGCTCTCCACTTCGACCACTTGATGCACACACAAAGCCATCAAGTGCGGACTGGCGTCGACCAGCAGCGATCCACTAGAGGCAGCGGTCTTCCCGCGACTGTCGCTGCCGCCGTCGCCGCCGCTGGACTTGTCGACTGAAGACACGAAGAACAGCACCTCGCCCTTGCCTGATTCCAGCACCGCGAACTGAACGTGGTCGCAAATACTGCGAGCGATCTGCTGCATCGACCAGTTGGTCCCTGCGGCCGCCTCGGTCTCTGCAGCCAGGGAGGACGAGCTGCTCGACTCGATGAGTTCGTGCGCCATCTCGCGCGTGACCGACAGCGCGTACTCGCACTGCAGCTCGCGGTGGAACGCGAACACGTCGAGGCCGTACGCATTGCGCACGCCGTCGCCGCAGAACACGGTCAGCACGAGGTACGTGCCGCCCACGAACCGGCCGGTCTTGAGTAGCTGGTATCTGAAATCTCCTGGCGCCTCAGGCTGCCCCTCAAGCGCCTGGAGGTCGCCAATGAATGTTGTTGAGCTGCTTCTGGACGCGCCTGACTGCCGTGTTGGCGCAGGCGGTCTCCGTGGCGAGTCCACGTTCGCAATTGCTGCTGGGTCGTGCTTGTGTTCACTCCTTGAGCTATGCAAAACGACTGCCGCCGATGATTTGCGAGGCGAAATGATTGTTGGATCCACCGCGGATGGACTACTATGTGCGTTCGTGGGCATATCGTGGGTGGGACTCCCTCCATCATGGCCTCGACTGGGGGACGTGATGGGTGGGAGAGCTGGCTGCTGAGGCATAGCCTTACGCAGCGAGCGGAACGCCGGCGCGAGGTTCAGCGGCGCCTTCTTCGGCGACGTCGGGATGGCCTTGATCGGGTGCACCGTGCTTGACGACGGCTGGATGCTCGGTAGACAAGAGCCGCCACCTCCCGTTCGACTCGTTGGCGCCTTGGCGGTCGCCGCCGAGATGGATGCGTGCTTGCCAGCAAGGAACGCCAGGTCTTCTTCGTCATCTTCGTCGCTGGCTTGGAAGACGGACGGCGACGATGACAGCGCGTGTCCCAGTGGCGACGTCACCATGTCTTTCGCCAGCGGGAACTCGCAGATCGACGACAAATACGAGACGTTTTGCCGCCACTCGCGGCGCAGGTCGTCGTTCCGATAATGAGGCGCGCTCTTCTTGATGCGGTCGAACAGCCCGACGTTGCTCGCCTCGATCTCGCGCAGCTTCCGCACGCGGAACGCTCGGTTCAGCGACTTCTTGAGCGGCGGGCCAGTCGGAAGTAATCCTGGTGGCGCTTTCCAGATAGCAACGGGTGACCGGAACTCGTCCGCCTTGGCGGCCGCGCTGTCGCCGTCGGTGCCAGCAGGGTCTGCAAACCACTGAGAGGGTTCGTCGTTCGCTCGCTGGATGGGATCCGTCTCAAAGTCGTCGTCGTCCTGGTACGAGTCGGACGGCAGTGCTGACCCGTTCGTCGGGTACGCATCTGCCGCGGTCTCTACGTCACCGTCCTTGCCATCGCCGCCTTCATCGATACCTGCGATCGTCGCGATGCTGTCGGTGCACGTGGACGAGCCGATAATGCCACAAATGGACGCTTGGCTGCGACGGAACGCGTTGGGCGGCCTCGTGGCACTTGGCTTGCTGATGATCCCGCTCAAGTACGACTTGACGCCGCTGATCTTGCGCCGATGCAGCTCCTGCGCGCGCTCGACCTCGCGCGAGCGGCAGATCTTGCTGCTCGACTTCTCGGCTCGGTGCATGATCTTTCCTCACGGGGCAATGAAGACCAGCTCTCGTACTCTCGTGGCAGCTACGATGACATACAGCCACCTAACAAGGCGGTTTGCTTGGCCACAATGAGCCACAGAGGTCCGACGGAACGTGTTGACGTGCGTAGTAGCTGCCTCGCGCGTCGACGCACGGGCGGTCGTCCAAATGGAGCCGCCAACACCGCTGAAGGGCTCACACGCATTGCCGCGGCGTATAATAATACCATCGGCGACACCTTCCTTATCCGGACTGCGTTTGGATCCTGTTTTAGCCGAGAGAAACACCGAACACGACCCCGTTTTGGCTCAGAAATAGCGGCGCGTATATATAGGTTGGCGACAATTGCCTTGACTCACTCACTGACTCAGTCGTCCGCGTCGAAGTAGCGGTCCTGGGCGTCGCGATCCATCTCATCCAGGTCGTCGAGCGCCTCGTCCGCGTCCATCTCCGCGTAGTTGGCGTACTCGCCGTCGTCGCCGCTCAGGAACCGCGCGCTCATGATCTCCACGAGCTGCCACCTCCGCTCCTCAATGCTCACGGACGCTTGCTCCTCGCCGCCTTCACTGTGCTTGGTCTCTTCTTCCTCACTCGAACTATCCTCCTCCTCTTCTTCTTGCTCTTCTTCCTCAAACAAGCGCTCCTCGCGCTTCCTCGCCGCGGCGTCGTCTCTCGACTCGAAGCAGCCCCAGCCTTCCTGCTCGGCCAGTCGCCGCGTCTCCATCTCGGTCCGCTCCCGCGTCTTCATGAGGAAGGACGAGAGCGAGACCGCCTCCGCCGGCAACGACACTGCATCGTTTGGCGGCGATCCGTCCTGGTCAAGGAGGTACTGGCCGAGGTAGAAGTGGAACAACGCCGGGCTGCGCAGCTGCATCATGGCGTCTGAGAAGTACGCGTCGTTCTCCTCCTCCTGTCGGTTGCCGTTGCCATTAGCTTCAGGCAACGCGTTGCCCGCCCGCAAAAGCTGCTGCAGCCGCCGGTAGCGGCGGTTCTTGACGATAACGTCGCTGGACGCAGTGGCGCGCGCGCGACGCCACTGGCGGGCATCGTCGTCGCTGCTGCCGGTCGCGCCGGTGACGGGGGCGTCCACCTGCTGTGCCGCGGCATTCGGCAGCTCCAGCGACGCCATGTACGCGTCCAGTGGGTCGATCTCCGCGTCGGTGGCGCTCATTTCGGCACTCATTCCGGTAGAGTTGCCGTTGGACTTCTTTCGTGCCTTCTTGCCGACCAGAAACCTTCACGCAATTATCTTGTCCGAGTAAAAGCGACTTTTAACAGATGATACCATAAACAATCATGATGAGATCAGTCCACCGGAAAGAAAACAAGACTCTTTCAAACGGACATATCTCTGCAAATGAGCTCGTTGACATGATGGTTATGGCAACGACAGAGGCAACCAAACAAAGGCTCTATCTCACCTTCCTTGGGCAGCATTCTAGGGTGGCGCTAAGCTCACGGTGCTTAGTGAGAGCATCCTTAGCCCCGTCCAGGCAGGCAAGCGACACTGGTGGGGTGCTAGTGGGTAAGCATTCGTGTATGTATTGATGCGGCGAGCTTACAGTAGCTAGCAGCCTGCCTCCCCTCATCCATTCGCCACCGTCGCGCCCTAGTTCTTCTTGAACTCGGCGAGCAGCTCGGCGAGCTCGCCCGACTTGTTCATGTCCGTCAGGATGTCGCAGCCGCCGACGAACTCGCCCTTGACGTACAGCTGCGGGATCGTGGGCCATTGCCTGGAGCGAACAGCACACGACAAGAAAGCAAGCGAGCGTTAGAGAGGCCCGTCACCACCACAATGACTACGTACATACAAAGAAAGCAGCAATCCACGTACGAGTACTCCTTGACGCCCTCGCGGATCTCCGGGTGGTCGAGCACGTTGACGCTGTCGAAGCTCACGCCCTGCGCGTGCAGGATGCGCACGACCTGCATGCTGAAGCCGCACTGCGGCGCCTGCGGCGTGCCCTTCATGTACAGCATGATGGGGTACTCCTTGACGTGGCTCTCGATCATCTTGAGGATCTCGTCCTTCTCCGTTGACTTGGCCGCGTGGTACTTGGGCTGGAAGTCAGAGTGCGACTCGCTCTCATCGCTGAAGAAGCGGCGCGGCGCCTGCGCCACCGCAGCCGCCACGGGCGCCGAGGCCACACGCGGGGCAACAACAGCGAGTGCGTGCTGGCCGCTGCGCGCGGCCGTCTGCAGCAGCGCGCGGCGCGCCGTCCAGTTGATCGCCGCCAGCATTATTATCCTCTCGGGTCTTGTCCCTGCTCGTCGAGTTTGTGACTGCCGTTTGCGGTCACAGGCGGGGATGGGGGCCGGCCCAGTGGGTGTAAAACGCATACCATTGGACAGTAAATTATTTATGGAAGGCATTTCATTGGTTGAAATGGTGGGGAAGAACACCGTGATTCTGTGACGCGGCAGTAGAACGAGGGAAGGGGCGTTTCTTATTGTATGCAGCGACCCTCGTCCGTCGTCCTTTCCCCCTATTTTCACTCGCGGTTTGTATGCACAAACGAACACGTCGCGCCAGCCAAAGACCAATCGGAAGCGAGAAGAAGAAGCAAAGCTGCCGACCCAAGAAGACGCGCCGTCTCCTCCCTCCTCCCTCCTTCCCTCGATGATGAACCCGCCGAACCAGCCGCAGGCAGGCGGGGGCCTGGCGGCCAAACAGGCTGCGGCCGCCGCCGCCGCGCGGTTCGCGGGCTACTCGCAGTTCTACGGCACGGCGCAGCCCGTCCATGCTCCGTACCCGCCGACGACGGTGGCGCGGCCGCCCGGGCCTCCAATGCCGCGGCCTCCGACCGTCATGGGCCCCCCACGAGGGCCATATGCGCGCCCGCCCCCGCGCCCGCCGGCCGGATTTGTGTTCCAGCCGAACGGCGCGCCGCCTTCCCGTCCGCCCCCGCCTCCGCGCGGCTTCATGAGACCGCCGCCACCTCCAGCGGTTGTTACGGCATCTCCGGCTCCGCCGACGCAGTGGCAGTGGTCGAATGGGCAGGCGCCGACGACGCCGACGCCCCCGGTGCGCTTTGCGTTGCCGCCGCGCAATCATCTTGCTGCTCCACCCAGGTAGAGTTCACTTATCTTGACGTTGGACGTCGTGGTATACAATACTGACGCATTTGCTGTTTACTGTAGAGGATTTGCTGCGCCGCAGTCCTCGCCTAGAGGTCCTCTGCCGGCTTCCTCTCCTGCCTCGGCTGGTGTTGCTGGAGCCGGGAACACCAAGTGGCCGGACTCGCTGCATGACTACGTCAAGCGCGCGTTCGCGCGGTGTAAAGGCGCGGCCGATCAGGCGCTGACGCAGCAGGCACTCAAAGACTTGATCACTAACGCGATCATGGCTAACAACCTGTGGACGTGCAACTGGACGGCCGAGCCGCTCCCGACACTAGTCGGCGACACGAAGCCCGCGCAGATGGCGGCGGCTACGGCAGGGAAGCCGGGAATGACACACCAGTCATCCATGAACAACAATGGGGGTAATCCGCTCGCGTTTGGACCGATGGCGGGCTCCAATTTTCCGTCGGGGGCGTCCAAAAAGCTCAAACGGAAACAGTAAGTGGATCTTGTGCTGTGTGAACAGCAGTGTATTTACAATTTGTCTTACACTGACCGCATTGCCTCCCGTGTAGCAACAACGATGACTTTGCCGAATCGATCCAGGACATGCAAAAGAAGAACCAGCGGCGGCAGCGCTTCCTCAAGGACAAGGCGGAGATGGCCAAGATGGTGACGCCGACGGTCGACACGAAGAAGCTGCGCGTGATCAACGATGAAGGGGAGCTGGACCTGGATGCCATGGTCATCAAAGGTACTTGTCAGACGGTTGAGAAGGAATATCTGCGTCTAACCTCTGCGCCGCACCCGTCAACCGTGCGCCCCGAGCCGGTGCTGAAAGAGGCGCTCGCGCTCGTCAAGAAGAAGTGGAAGAAGGGCCAGTGCGATTATGTATATGCGTGTAGCCAGCTGAAGTCGATCCGCCAGGACTGCACGGTGCAGCACATCAAGAACGACTTCACGGTGCTGGTCTACGAGACCCATGCGCGCGTGGCGCTTGAATCGGGCGATATCAACGAGTTCAATCAGTGCCAGACCCAGCTGCACGAGCTGTACGAGCAGGCGCTGCCGGGCCAGGCGGTCGAGTTCCTCGCGTACCGCATCTTGTACAGCGTGTACGTGTCGCTGCAGGCCAAGAAGGCCGACTCGAACGCCGGCGTGCTCGGCATGTACAGCGTGCTCGCCTCCATCACGGACAAGCTGCGCGCCGACTCGGCAGTCGCACATGCGCTCGCTGTGCGCGCGGCGGTCGCGGTGAATGATTACCATCGTTTTTTCAAATTGTATGTGGATGCTCCTAACATGGCAGGTTACCTGATGGACCCGATGGTCCCCGCGATCCGACTCGCGGCGCTCCGCGCAATGTGCAAAGCGTAAGTGTTGTCCTCTGGGATCAAATGTCTTGCTGCTTTTAGTGCTGACAATTATCATGCCGTGCGAACAGATACCGGCCGACGCTCTCGCTCCAATACGTTCAGGACGAGCTCAAGCTAGAAGGCAAAGAGGGCGACGAGTTCATCGCCAAGTGCGGGCTCGCGTTTGTGAAGGGCAACAAGTCGACGATCGACACCAAGAACTCGGACATCGTGTGGGTGCTCAGCGACCAGTCCTCGCTCATTTAGTCTTCCTACGGCGCTTCCACTCGGGTGGTCGGTCAGCCCTGCTGCAGAGCTAGCAGTCACTGTACTCTATCCGCGGCGATTTACTCTGGCGCCCCGCGTCGACGTGACGGACTCAGATGCGCCGCTTCTTCGACTCTCCTGTTGCATTTTTCATCCCATTCTTCGAGTCTCCGCCAAGACGCGGACATACCCGGGCTGCACATTGATTGAGGCCGCCAGCTTTGCGGTCTCGCCTCACCGCACGAGTCGAGCCGTTCGTGTGCGATTCCTTCCAGGTGGAGTGAACGTGACGAAGACGACGAGCGTGCGGTGTGAGTGATCGAGGACCAGCGCCGCTGTCGTCACGAGTTCGCCATGCTGCTATCAGATCTTCGAGTGACACGGTCACGCCTGCGTAGAGTTGTTCGAGCGCGTAGTTGCTCGACGGTGCTGCCCATGACGCCGAGCGCTTTCTCTTCTCATTCGATTGCGGTCGGCTAGATGCACGGGACCGACGCAGATGAACGTGACGGTAACGCGACGGAGCGGGCGGTGGCGTCTAATCAAGCGAGCGGTTCGTCGAGCGAGTGAAGTGCCGACGGGATAAGCGTGTGGACGTTGGTGACGCGTGGGTCTCGTCGCTGGCTATCGAGATCGCTCCTAGTTGGCGTAGCTGCTCGTCCGTGCCGGTCGGTCGTGTGCTCTAGGTCCGTACACTGCTGTGCATTGTGCAAAACCGAACGCGATGCTTTTCATCGACGCGTCCGTCATGGGGTGAATTCATGCATTGACTGAGCAATGCAATACTAGACAAGGCGGCTTCTCTGCGGTGTGTAGGCGTACATGCACGTTCCTTGTCGATCGCACACAGCACCAATCATCACTGCCTGCGCCGCAGCGATTGAACGCGTGGTTGGCGACGGCCGAAAGGTACTTGACGACCAGGCCCGTGACCCGCCAGGGGACGCCTTGCTGCCCGAAGTTGGCGAAGTCCATGTCGTTGACAACGAGGAGCCAGTAGGCGGCCACGATCGCGGCCTTGGAGACGGCACTGGTCCTCGCGATCTGCGCGAACACCGTCTTCTGTTTGTGTATGACCTTGACGCTCACGGCTGTGCCCCCGAGCACCACGCGCTCCGCGACGACGAACGCGGCGATCACCGCCTCCCGAGGCAGCAGAGAACTGGTTCACGAGAGGATGGTGACCTAGTGACCCGGCTTGAATTCCAGGGCGGCCGTCGCCACGAAGCACGCGCTCGTCACGATTGAGACGTCCACGAGGACAAGGAGAAGTCCCAGTCCTTGGGGGAAGAGATCGGACGCGGCGCTGACAATATCCTTGAGCGTCACGACGGCCGTGCCGATCGCGTACAGATTGCACACGATCGACTGAACTTTCGCGATGCCGGTTTTGCAGTTGTCACCGAAGAACACGTTTATAGACTACGATCAGGAGCCGTCGCAGGCAGTACCTTGTTGAGGCCCATGGTCTCAGGGTCACGTCGAGCTCACGTGCGGCTAGTTTTGGCTCCTGTTCTGTCGGTGCAAGGCAAACTGCAGCTCGACAGCAGCCAAACCGCCTCGGCGGGGTCCTTCGCCACTGGCGGATTGGATTTATTGGCTGGTAGCGCAGCGGTAGATCCGTGGAAGGCCACCTGCAGAGCCGAAGAGACCATCCACTGCGTTTCGAATCGCGGTGCTCAACCTATGTGGTGCCATGACGCTACCACCCCAAAGAACGCGGCTCGTCTAGGTGAATTTTGGCGTCGGTGAGGCTTGCCGCAACTCATTTTCTGCCGACTGTGAATGAGATGCGGCGGCACCAAGCTCGTTAGAGCTCACGCATGTTCACTACAAGGGGTAGAGGGCTCTGCAGCGCGCGTCTGATGGGGTGCATGTCCAGAGCAGTAGCAAGTTTCGGACCTATTGCCCAATCGTGGCTTGATCCGTATCATAGAGTTGAGGCCGGCGCGAACTGCACCGAGCAGCCACGACTGCGACTGGCGCTGCCTCTGATCTTCCACGTAGTGCTCGATGGATTCACAAGAGCACCCTAACAGTCATAACACTTGGATTTTCGTGGCGCAACAATGCGCACAATGGCGGCGAGCTAGAACTAGCTACTGTACCAGGAGTGAGCGCCAACGTCCGTGGGCTGGATATTCTAGCGCGATCAATCTACAATTTCGTTCGTCTACACGCGTCAGCACTCGTTGAGCCCGTTGTTGGCGATCGCCGAGACGTGCTTGCCCACTTGGCCCATGACCCACCAGAAAGCGCCCTCGCCGTTCCAGTCGCCCCAGATCATGGTGTCGTCCACGAGGAACCAGAAGGCGCCGACGACCACCGCCTTGCAGACTGCGTTCACCCTCGACATGAGCGCCACGGCGGAAGGCTGCACCATCGCCTCGCCGTCCGCTCTGCACATGGGCAGCGGCATCTCGGCGTCCTCGCACATGTACCCGCCGCGCCACTCGGTCGCTCTCAGCATCATAACAAGCACCACAGATATGACGAGAGCCGCCACGCCGCCCGCGAAGAACGCGGCGAGGATGGTGACTTGGCTGAGGCCGCGCAGGACGCTGATGCCGCCGTCCTCGATACAGGCCACCACGTAGAAGTGGTACAGGAAGTACAGACCGCCGACGAGGATGAGGCCCGAGACGTCGCCGCTCACGTAGACGACCTAGTTGTTCATGTGGGCGCGGGCAAAGACCCCGACGATGATGCACGCACTTGTGAGGGTCGTGGTGCCCACGAGGATGTACAGCACCTTAGCCGCGTCTTCGTACAGCTCGAACGCGTCGGCGCGGATGTCCATCAGCGTCACAACGGATGTGGCGATGGCGTAAACGTTGGCCGCGACCGTCGACCACTTCGCCACCGCGCTGCTCGTCTTGGACGCAGCGCCGAACAGCACGCTCACCCGCCGCCAGCGCCATCACGAGGATGGCGTCCAGCCTTGATGCCGGGAGCACCGAGTCGGCCATAGTGTTTGTCGCTGGGCTGGACGAGTTGGGTCACGCTGAAGACTCGGTCGCGGCGAGTAAATGGAGAAGTGAGATAGTCTAAGCAGTGGCGCACCCGGTGGGTTCGAGATCAAGATAGCGCATACGTGTCTGGGCTCACGGACTCGCATGGTAGTGCGCGCCATGTTCACACACAGAAACGACCGCGTCCGGAGGAATATGGAACATGCAGCCATGCCCGGCTGCTCGAGCAGTGGTCAGGCGCATTAAGCTGGGCCATTAGAAGTATGAGCAGCGAGTGTGCCGTCCAGAGGCGGCGCCAAAGACACAACTGCAGTATCGCCAGCGAGTCCACCCACCGGGTTCTGATGACCGCCAACAGATTCGGACGACGACGAAGGATAATGGAAAGTCAGGCAGGCAGACTATCAAGCGCTCGCTGTCTAAAGCTGAACACCCACGCCTTTTGGACCCGTGCGCCTGTAGAAACGTATGAAGACGACACTTTAACACCAACGGCTCGGACTGAGGATGTTCGGGTCACTCTGGTCAACTCCCAGCTCTCGGTGATCGCCCAGAACGCCTCCGTTGATATGCCCCATTAGCAAGAGCGACGGAGGAGAGAGCGCACGCTGTGTTGGACCACTTCGTATTGCTTGCTGGTTGTCGCCTTGATCCAGGCGGCCAACTCCATCATTTCTATCAGACCTGAACGCAAACCGACTACAGCTTGCGCTTCTTGGCGGCGGGCGGCATGGAGCCCTCGCGCGCGAGCTGCACCATGGCGGCGTCGGCGATCGCGATCGCGGCCATGGCCTCCACGAGGGGCACGGCGCGCGGCAGCACGCATGGGTCGTGGCGGCCCTTGGCCTCCAGCACCGTCTCCTCGCCGGCGTAGTCGACCGTCGGTTGCGCGCGGCCGATCGTCGACACGGGCTTGATGGCCACGCGGAAGTAGATGTCGGCGCCGCTCGAGATGCCGCCGAGCACGCCGCCGGCGTGGTTCTTGGTCACGCCCAGGCGCGTCTGGCCGTCCTCGCGGCCCTGCTGGTCCTCGGGTAGGCGGCAGAAGGGGTCGTTGTGCTGCGAGCCGCGCATGCGCGTGCCCGAGAAGCCCGAGCCGATCTCGAAGCCCTTGGTCGCGGGCAGCGACATGATGGCGTGCGCCAGCACGGCCTGCATCTTGTCGAAGCACGGCTCGCCGAGGCCCACGGGCACGTTGCGGATGACGCACGTGACGACGCCGCCCGTCGAGTCCTCGTCATGCTTGCAGGCGCGGACCTCCGTGGACATGGCGCAGGCCGACGGCGGGTGCGGGCAGCGCACGGGCACCAGGTCGTCCGTGAGCCACTTGTCCAGGTCGGCGGGCGCGGGCACGACGTCGCCGCGGCGGTTGTACACGACCTTGTCCTTGTCCATGTACGCGGGCGTGGCCAGGTCGTCAGCGTCCTGCACGAACTGCGCGTCGTACTTCTTGTCCTCCTCGAGCTGCTTCTTGGCCACCTCGGCCTTGTCGTCGCCCGCCACGCGCGTCCACTTGCTCGGATCGCGCAGGATGCGCAGCGAGCCGATCTCGTCCACCTGCTCGCGCGTGTACACGGCCTGCGTGGGGTCGCTGTGCGTCTCGGGGGGCATGTCGACGCCGCCGATGGAGCTCACCCAGGCCACGACGGTCGTGCCGAAGCGCTCGCGCAGCCACTTGTCGGCAATCGCGGCGGCCGCCACGCGCCCGATCGTCTCACGCGCGCTGGCGCGACCACCGCCGCTGGCCGCGCGCGTGCCGTACTTCATCTGGTACGTGTAGTCGGCGTGTCCGGGGCGCGGCACCGTGTCCATCTCCTTGTAGTCGCCCGGGCGCACGTTCTCGTTGGCCACGAACAGCGCGACGGGCGTGCCGAGCGTGAAGCCCTTCTCCGTGCCGCTCATGATGGTGACCAGGTCCTTCTCGTCGCGCGGCGTGGTCAGCTTGCTCTGGCCCGGGCGGCGGCGCGTCAGCTGCGGCTGGATGTCCGCCTCGGTCAGCGCCAGCGACGGCGGCACGCCGTCCACGATGCAGCCCACGCCCTTGCAGTGGGACTCGCCGAACGTGGTCACGCGGAAGAAGCGGCCGAAGGAGCTCATGGTCTCGTTGGTTTATAGGGGGAAAGAGCACGAATGGATAGCGAACAGTAGCGACTCGGGAAGAGGCGACACCGCTTGCTTGGTGTAAATGGGAATATGCGTGTGGTGTGGCCAGCGGTCGGGGAGCTCTGCTCTGCCGCTCGGTTGGGATCAGAGACGGATATCACCCAATCACAATGATGTAAGAGGAAGATAGTGCAATATTTTAACGAATAGAAAGAGAAAAAAAGGTGAAGGTGGGGGGAGGGTATTTTGAGAGGAGTGGGGGACTATTGTGGTGGTGAGGGGGTACTATTCGCTGGCACATGCGTTGCGCGAATTTTGATTGCTGCAGGCCTTTGTAGCCACTTTTGGGATTTCACGTGCGAATTTCACTTGCTTTCAGCATGGGGAGGTTGACTCTTGCGAATTCACTTGTGTTCACTATGGTTCTTTTGCGCAAACGCGACGTACCCGAAAGGACCAACCGACCAAACGATTAAAGGATCAAACAAGAACTACAGACAGACCTCCCTATACTGGCGGAGTGGGGCATATTAAGTGCGAAAGTGGAGCAGACAGACAGAAGGGGGAATAAATAGGATTTGTATTGATTGAAAGCTCTTCAGTATCCGGGTCGAATGGGTTCAAAAGGCCAGCAATTTCGTGCGCATCGAATGGGTTCAAAAGACCCGTGACCTTCCGGGGGTCACACACAATGCCGGAGTGATACCAGCAGTTACGAACAGTTTCTGCGGTAACCGCGTCCCAGGCCTCCTGAGCCCACTCCATGGCATCATAAACAGATGCCTGCTCTTGCTTGCGATTCTTTTTAAAATCTAAGTACGCTTTCTTGATCTTTACCGTTTGGAACCCGCGCTTGACACAAACAATGATACCCTGGTCCATGGGCTGTAGGAAGCTGGTAGTGTTCGGCGGCAAGTATTATAGCCGGACGTTCGTCATTGGGATGGCTGGACTCACGTGGGGACTGGCGTTATCCACCAGAAGCAAGATGTGGCGCGCCTCCTTCCGCATGTGCTTGCCCAGCTTCAACACCCGCTCCGAGAAACGGGCCGAGGTCATTCACGCCTTCTTGGTGTTGGTGTACATTACGCCGAGCTCGGCAGCCACGTCGTGACCGCGTAGGGCGTGCGGCTCTTTCGCGCTGCCGATGAACAGCGGTGGCAGCTTGTGGTTGCCGTCGGCAATTGGCAGATAGAGCCAGGGTCATCCGTACCTTGCTCTGCTTCCGCCCCGCCACTGTGGTATTGCGATTGACCGTGCAGCATAACTCTGCTCTATAGAAGAAGGAAGTCTCGTCCATGTTGTAGACGTCCTTCTTCTCGTAGAGCTTCGTCAGTTTCAGCATCTTGGCGCGCCCGTCAAGAACGGCCTGGGCGTCGACGCTTCCGGCCTCGCCGTGCTTGCGCCGGCTCGCGTACCCCCACCTCAACTTAAACTTCTCGAGCCACCCGCTCGATAACTTAGAACGGGCGCCGCCATGGATGCCCAGCTCGTCGGCGACGTCGTCGACCGCTTCGACGATTAAGGCGTTCGACACGGTGTCGAGCTGGCCGTCCATGGCGTCGACCAGTTCGACGATCTGCTCGTCAAGGAAGACGAACGACGGCGTCGTCACGAGGCGCTTGCTCGCTCGGTGACGCTCAGGTGCGGCGCGAAGCTTGGTCTCGTTGCCCAGGATGGCGCCGACTGTCTGGCGGGGCAGCGTGGCGGGGAGGTCGAAGTTCTTGGTGGCCCAGATGACCAACTCAGGGTGCGTCCAGCCCGTCTGGCGAATGTGGTCGATCAAGGCCAGCTTCTGCCAGATGGACAGGCGGCATCGCGAGAGCAAGCGGCAGCAGTGCTTGGTCGGGCGTCTTGGCATGATGTCCTTGGTGTTGAGTGCGAAATGGATTGTGATGCAAAGCTTATGCTGTATAAAGATCGATTTGAGTAAGGTTCCAGGCACGTCGTCGTGGATACTTTTTGCTTGCCTCATGGTTGTAGTTGTCGGCAATTTCTAGCCTTTCATTTCTGAAGTAGCCGTAGTGCTGCAGAATCGAATGTGCAAACGGAGGTAGTAGTTGAAGCAACACGTCATAGTTGAACATTGCATCCTGTCGCCTGTGTGCGGGGAAGTGTTATTTCAGTACATGGTATATAAAGTGACGGTACCTATCTATCAGTTGTGCGAGGATATTGGGAAATGGTATGGCCAGTATTGGGAGGTCTGTCTGTAATGCCGTGCGTTGCCCGGGGAAGCTCTGGATATTTATATCTTGTCGCCCAGAGGTTTAATTTGGCGTCTCCATAATTGAAATGTAGTGTCAGCGCTAGCGTATCTAACGTTTCTAAATTACTATAGCATTGTAGCCGAGTGGCGCTGGGCGCTGATGATCAGCTCGCTCAGCGGGGTCGCGGCCCTCAGATCTCTTTAAAGTGCGCGGATTAGACTCACAGCAAACTAACGCCAACGCAACAGCCAGCACGCATTCGACTGTACGTAAATTTTGATTGCATTTTGCGTAGTGCAATACTGAAGTACAGTAGTTCTTTCGCTTCATGGAACTTCTACGAATCGCGTACCGCAGAATTCGTGCTCGTGTACACGCTGTAGCATACATTTATTCATAATCGCGCGCCTCCTTTGTGTACTTGTTGGCTGCGCGTGCGTGCTTAATCTTCTGTAAGGTTCGATGGTGTATTGAGCAGCCTGTCCCGGCAGCCAATGCGCCTTGTGCGTGCGTATAGCCCTATACTGACTGTTAGCATGCATCTGCTTGTTCATGCGCTCACGGGCGGCGCTCATGATTATTTTTGTATAACTCTAAACTAATGCTAACAACTGGCTGCAGGGAATCCCAAGGGCGCGACCACCGCGCACGCGTACTTAGTTTTGTACTCGTTGCCGTGAAGCGCACTCAAGCGTACGTGCGAACACGATATCTCTTGTCAGTGTAATCACTTTTTACTATGGCATTTCCACTCACATAATAAATATTTCCTGTGTTCAGAAAAAGAATGAAGCTTGTGGTTTTTCAGTGAAAAACCTAGTCCGTATCGATTGATAGAAATCTATAAGGAGGTTTGCCCGCTGTTCTAACAAATCATGCTGGGCTACAACGAACACGCACGTTGACACAGATATTTGCATTAAAAAAACAGTACTTTTGGCA
>JAADXW010000223.1:0-29610 GCA_023337975.1 Phytopythium ostracodes
CCCCCCCCCCCCCACACACACACGACGGCAATCATGGCGGAGAGCGGCGACCAGGGAAAGCAATTCATGCCGGCGCTGCTCGTAAGTCGCAATGCACCACCCACCGCCGCGCCGCTTGTACTCTTCAGCAGTGCTGATAGCTGTCGTGTCCGCGTTGTGAACAGGGTGGAGCCGTGGCCGGCACGTCGGTGGACATTGCGCTCTTCCCGCTCGACACGATCAAGACACGGCTGCAGTCCGCCGAGGGCTTCTTTAAGGCTGGCGGGTTCCGGGGCATCTACTCGGGCCTCTCGGCCGCCGCTGCCGGATCGGCTCCTGGTGGTGCGTATGTCGTCGCGAACTTTCCCTCGTGCTCATGCTAGTCGCTGACAGGGGGTGCATGCTTACTCCCCCCTTGCAGGCGCGCTCTTCTTTGGCGCGTACGAGACGTCCAAGAGGGTAATCGGACACTACGCGCCGGAGCACAAGCACTCGCCGCTTGTGCACATGGCTGCGGCCGCCTCGGGCGAAATGGTACATCTGATGAACTGATGAAGGCGGAGTCATATGCGAGGCATTTGACTGCTGTGCTTACCGACGCGCCTTGTATGCTTGATTGACGGCTAATCCGCACTTTGGGTGGCAGGCGGCGTGCTTGGTGCGGACTCCGACCGAGATCGTCAAGCAGCGCATGCAGACCGGCATGTACAAGTCCATTGGTGATGCGTTCGCGGGCATTCGCTCGGCGGAGGGCTTCCTCGGCTTCTACCGTGGCTACTGGAGTCTGATCGCGCGAGAGATCCCGTTTTCATTTATCCAGTTCCCTCTGTGGGAGGGTCTCAAGGTCGGTGCTCGTGTTTGAACGTGCTGCATTCGATTCTTATGTTGACATTGCCATGGTTTGCGTGTTACAGTATCAATGGGCCAAGCAGCAGGACGCCCCCCTGAACTCGTTCCAAGGCGCGGTGTGTGGCTCCATCGCCGGCAGCGTCGCCGCCTCGATCACGACTCCTCTGGACGTCGTCAAGACGCGCCTCATGCTCGGCAAGGACGCGGCGGGCGTGGCCTACAACGGCACCGTCGACACGCTCAAGCGCGTGTATCGCGAGGAAGGAGCCAAGCGCCTGTTCTCCGGCGTCGGCCCGCGCACCATGTGGATCGGTATCGGTGGCTTCGTGTACTTTGGCATGTACGAGAAGGCTGCGCGAGCATTTGAGGCGGCTCTGTAAGCCAGCACGCTCAGCAGCTCGAATAGCAAGGCTGAAGTAACCCGACACGATCCAATAGACATAAACGTTGGATGTGTCTGCTCACACAACTGCCTCTCGGTGGGTGGACTCGCTTCATCCTCTCGTCTGGTCACAAGGGCATCAGCATAGTCAAGCAAGCACTCAACGGCTTTGAGACGATGCCAAGAGGACTCATTTTGAAGAGCCGTTGGGGTTGGATACTTTCGTCTTATGCAACGTAACCTTGACAAGCGTACCCTTGAAGAAAAGTGTAACCGGTCTACGCGTCCCACCCCTCCCCTCCCTCAATAACACAATCCCCTAACCCTAAACCGGTGTGTTTGTGTCAAAGCAATAATGCTAAAAAATAGCTCGGCGGGTCGAATGTAAAAATAAACCCGTTTCGAAAACCCACCCGTTCTATTTCAATACAAACATGAAGCTTAATCAATCATATGACGGGTCGGTTTGTCTCATGCGACCTGACCCAGTTAGTGCTGCCTCGTGTGCAGTTGGGCAGCGCCTTTTTGCTGGGAGCTCTGCGTAGGGAAAGCTCCTGTGAATAACCATTGCTAGCGGCCGCCGTGCATTCCCATCGGCTCATTATCGATTCTGCTCCGAGAGACCCAAGCCTCCCGTCTATTCTCCTCCTACCATACCCCCCGCCGTCACCATGAGCGCCTCCCCGAACAAGAAGATCCGCGAGGCGACGCAGCTCGACCAGCTCAAGCAGCTGACGACTGTGGTCGCCGACACGGGCGACATTGCGTCGATCGACAAGTACAAGCCGCAGGACGCTACGACCAACCCGTCGCTGCTGTTCAAGGCCGCGCAGATGGAGCAGTACGCGCACCTGGTGGACGACGCCGTCGCCTACGGCAAGACGCTCGAGGGCGTGTCGGACTCTGAGCGCCTCGGCTACATCATTGACAAGCTCTCGGTCAACTTCGGCCTCGAGATCCTCAAGATCGTGCCCGGCTACGTGTCGACGGAGGTCGACGCGCGCCTGAGCTTCGACAAGGAGGGCACGATCGAGCGCGCGCACCGCATCATTGGGCTGTACGAGAAGGCCGGCATCTCGAAGGACCGCATCCTGATCAAGATCGCTTCCACGTGGGAGGGCATCCAGGCGTGCAAGGAGCTACAGAAGGAGGGCATCTCGTGCAACATGACGCTGCTCTTCGGCTTTGCGCAGGCGGTCGGCTGCGCGGAGGCCGGCGCCACGCTCATCTCGCCCTTCGTGGGCCGCATCCTGGACTGGCACAAGGCCAAGACGGGCAAGTCGGGCTACGAGTCGCACGAGGACCCCGGTGTTGTCTCGGTCAGCAAGATCTACCAGTACTACAAGAAGTACGGCTACAAGACGATCGTCATGGGCGCCAGCTTCCGCAACACGGGTGAGATCCTGGAGCTTGCCGGTTGCGACCGCCTCACCATCTCGCCCAACCTCCTTGAGGAGCTGACCAAGAGCACGGACAAGGTCGTGCGCAAGCTGGACGAGGCCGAGTCGGCCAAGCAGTATTCTGGCGAGAAGGTGTCGATGGATGAGAAGTCCTTCCGCCTGAGCCTGAACGAGGATGCCATGGCCACGGAGAAGCTGGCCGAGGGCATCCGCGGCTTCAGCGCCGACATCGTCAAGCTCGAGGAGATCCTTAAAGCCAAGCTCAAGAACTAAGTTCGGCCCAGCTTGTTGCACGGACCTATTGATTCCTGGCCGAGGTCCCGCTGATCTCGCCAGTGGCTCTGGCCCATAGCGTTTTCTTTATTTTTCCTTTTTCACATGCAGAAATAATAAAAAAGAGTCTCCGGACGGAGAACGGTGCAAATGTGATGTATCGCAGCTTGTGGACTTGATGCCGGCTGGGTTGGTGCATTGCAGCGTTGGAATAATCCAGAAGATGACGCAGGAGTGTGATACGTGGTGCTTGGAGGTGACGTCGCCGCCTCCCACCCTACAGGTGTTCTTGTGCAGGGATGAAAGCGTCCTTATAACGACGACATCAGACTCACGTACTTATCCAGAACGTCACAGTAGATCATGTCAAATATCGTACTTAACCGAAGCCATATTGTACCCTTTCGGTTCTGTTCCGTCGAAAAAGATTGGGCGCCAACGCCGCCCGCGCCCAGTGCGCCATACAAACTCAAAGGTGAAATCTCACCCAAGGGGCGGGGCAGGCAGGTGCCAAATAGGAAGAAAGGGCGGGGCGGGGGAGGAAGCGCAGCGCATTTGAGGCAGTACAACATGGTCGAGCACTTCCAGCTGAGCAAGTGGTTCAACGGCAGGCTGGGCAGGGAGGAGACGACGCACAGCGCGCACACGACCGACAGCGAGGACGGTGACGGCTCGGCGGGCGCCGCGGGCGCGGACGAGCGCGACACGGCGGGCGGCGCGCTCGAGTGCTACGTGTGCCGCATCCCCAACCCGGAGTACATGTCGACGACGCAGGTCAAGCAGGCGCCGTCCGTGCCTGTGTGCTCGGTCGAGTGCGAGACGGAGTACCTGGAGCGGAAGGGCATGCGCCCCAAGGGCGACCGCTCGTACGAGATGCTGGACGGCGCCCCCGAGTGCTATGTCTGCTCGCGCGCCAACCCCGAGTACATGTCGACCAACAAGGTCAAGGGCGCGCCGTCGGTGACCGTGTGCAGCGTCGAGTGCGAGGCAAAGTACCTGGCGATGCGGAAGAAGGCGCAGGCCGCCAGCGAGGAGGCCGCGCCGTCGACGCCTCCTGCGCGCAGCGGCAGCTCGTCCCGCTCCAAGCGGTCCAAGCGCGACGAGGACGAGAACGATGCAAGCGACCCCAAGCGCCTGCGTCGCTCGCTCAACTTCTTGGAAGACCATCTGCTCGGCAACGACGAGACCAACTCGTACAAGAGTTGGTGGCTCGGCGCCCTCACCTTCTACGACTTTGTGTACCAGCGCCACGGCATGTGGCACAGGTGAGGTTTTCATTCGTCTATGTGAGGAATGGTATTGCTAGAAGAGTTGCTAACGCTGTTGGTTGTGTGGACGTGGTCTAGTTACTCGATCGACAACAGCGTTCCCCGTGTCGACAAGTGCCTCGTCAAATATGGTAAGGTTGCCAAGATGATCATGTCTGTGTACGCCTGAAGTGGCCGCTGACTCGCCAATGTTGTGTCCAGCGACGTGGAACATCTATCGCGAGCTCGACCGAAGCACGGCCTACATCCGGAAGCACGTGATGCGGTGCGTTCACGCGATAGCCCTGCTCAGCCAGTTACTTGGGGTGGAGATAACACCAACTGACACATTGGTATCTCATTTGACTATATCCTCTTCATGTTCACAAACGAATTGGCCATAGATGGCAGCAGGCGCACCAGGGACGCCTGAGCCTGCGCGAGGTGCTTTGGATGACGGTCGTCTTCCGCTTCTGCAACAAACTCGAAACCTTCGACAAGCTCAAGGGCATCCCGAGCTCGGACTCGTTCGAGCCCTTCAAAAAGCGGTGCGTGGGCCGTGTTGTGTTCTCACGCGCGACCACATGTATGCTTACTTGCTTGTGCCAACGTCTCGTTGTGTAAACAGCATGCTGTCGCTCGCGAAGCGCGGTGATGATCACAAGTACCTGGCGGGCGATCGGGATCTGACGATCGCGAGCTACGTGGACACGCTCCAGGACTTCCTCTCAAATCTGGACGACTGCACGGTCGCCGTCAAGGACTGCGAGCACATTGAACAGGTCTTCGAGACGCTGCGCAAGTTCAACGAGAATGCGCTGGGCTCCTTCACGTGCTGGCAGATCGTGTGCGACCTGATGGACCTGCACATGCTGAACGAGGAGATCCCGACGGATGAGTTTGTCTGGCTGACTCTCGATGCGCGCAAGAGCCTCGTGCAGATCTTTGGCAAGAACCGCGCGCGCCCGAGCGAGTATGTGGCGCTTGCGCGCCTTCTTCAGCAACGTCAGATGCAGGGCTTCAAGGCGCTTCAGGTCGATTTCCCGTTCTTCATGAACCAAAAGCTCGACCTGAAGAACATTGCGCACGCGCTGCACGGTTTCCAAGTGTACCGGAATATCAAGCTGCTCGAGCACAAGATGCTGCACAAGCAGGAGCCTGGCACGACCCATCCGGTGGCGTACTCGTCTCGCTCGTATCTGATGGACTCGGAGTCGTGCGAGGTTTGCGCGGAGGCCGAGAACGAAGACCAGCTCGTGCTGTGCGACTTGTGCAGCCGCATGTTTCACAAGTACTGCATCAACATGAAGGAGCTCCCGCCGGCGTCGTGGGTCTGCAATGCGTGCAAGAAGATGCAGAACTACCCCGAGCAAGGCGCCGTTGCCGAGCCCGAGGTGATTTCTGTCGAGTAGGCAGTGTGAAATGGCACAAATACACCCCCGCTCGTGCTGCTCTCGCCACCGAACGGACGGTTCCATGGATACGAACACCGTAGGCTGATGCCTCTTCGGTCAAGCGTGTTGTGTTGGGGATATGCATGAATGGGTCTACAGTGTCGATACTTACAGCGCTATGCGCTCTTCTTGGGCAGCAGCGACGCCTCATTGCGCTTCTCCCATCGGTTCTTGACGAGTTGGTAGTACGAGTCCTTCTTCCAGACGTAGTAGAAAGCGATGACATCTCTGCACGACTTGGTCCCGACCTGTTCATGAGTGAAGTATCACGCGTCAATATCGAATAAAACCATTCGGTGTTTGGCATCAGCGCTCCCGTACCGCTTCGGCGATCCGATGGAACTCCTTGCCGTAGCACTCGATGGCCACTTCGAAGACTCGGATCTCGAACGGCGTCCACGAGTCTAGGTCACACCATCACTCAAGTAAGGAATCTAAATCACAATCCAACATGGATAATCCCATTCGGACGGACCGAGTACACTGCGGGATTTCAGCGGCGACGTCCCGGTGATAGCTCGATGGGTGTGCGGGAGACGCTGAAGGCCGTACAGCTCCATCACCTTCAGTCGCTTGCAATCCGGCCCTTGGAAGGAAGGCCGAGGCGGGCAAAGCGAGCGCGCCGCGTCAAAGTAGTCCTGCATGCAGAGCTGGCGTCCTAGCGCAGACAGGTAGGCGAGTTCACGTCAGCAAGACGCCATAACATGTGGCAAGTAGTCTGCTAAAGAGGCACTCACTCTTCAGACGATCGAGCAGTGTCAGGGTTTCGTTAGACACGTCGGGCCCCGTGAGTCCAAAGTAGTCGTCGCTGGGGCTGCGGTTCCACTCTGGGAGCTTGGGCTTGGCGTGCGACCCATGTTTCTTCCACACGTAGTACAACGCGATCGAGTCCCCCGCTGACTTGTTGGGTAACTAAGCGATGCAGTCACATACCAACATTGTTAGTTTAAAGCCTGGGATACCGCAACACACAACGAGACGCTCCGCGGGTCAGCAATGAGCGTCACCTGTTCGGCGATGGCGTGGAAGTTCTTGCCAAATCTGTCGAAGGCCTCTTCGAAGCTGGCGATCTCCAAGGCAGTCCAGTCATCTGTCATTGGTAAATAGAAAAGTCAATCACGGCGGTATCACTATGCATGCTCGTCCTGTGATATACCAAGGGCTTGGCGGCCGCGTAGAGGTGATAGCAGCGCCGCAAGCGCATCGTATGTGGAGCCCGGCTTGAATCCGTACTGATTCCCCGCACAAAACGCGAAAGCCAACAGTAAGCACGGCGATATCGCCCCAGAGATACAGTCACCGCATCCCACAAAGTGGATAACAAAGCGAAAACGCACCGAGCTGGACTTGGTCTTCAGAATCGCGCACGGCCGCTTCATCTGGAACTGGATCTCGTACAGCGCGCGCGACGCGCGAAGATACCGCCGGATGCTAGTCAGCTTTGCTGCAAGCATAAAGACATCACAACGAAGACAGACGTCAATCCTTCACGTAGAACTGGGCGTCTAAAGCGGAGCCTTTCCGGACCACTGGCGTTGTCTGTGTTCTGCGGCAGGTCGTCTAGCCGCCAGAAAGAAGCGGCCGCCGCTAGCTGCTGCGCATATTCTTCACCAGCAGAATCGGCGTCGTCGCTCTCGTTCGACAGCGTCTGGTACGAACCGTATAAACAAAACAAAAACTCAGTCGCCAGGCGCCTCGAATCGTCCCCGGCGGTCGACACAGAGCTTCGCTCACCGTGCTGAGCCGCTTCCGCTCCCGTCCGAGCAGCGCGGCCCTCTTCTTCCCAGGCGACGAGTAGTCCTCCGTCTCGGGCTCCGAGGCGTCGTCGTCGCCTGAGCTCCTGTCGCGCGCGTCGCCGTCGCGGTCGCCCCGCGCCATTATTGTGCCGCCGCCAAGCTAGGATGGTCTCAATTGCTGAGTTACCTGTCGCAACACATACAAAACCTGTGAAACCGCATCGGTAACCGGTACTATATCGGTATTTTCGGTTTAAAAGAGGAGTGTTGGTCTCTTCAAGTGTGGGGGGAAAAAGACCCAAACCGGAAAGTACAGCACGAGAAGGGAAGATAAGGAGACGACGAGACAAGGATGGCGATCGCGGGGGCGCCGGGTGACGCGCGGACGGAAGATGCCGCCGGATTCCTGCGGCGCCTGTCGGTCGCGGACGCCAAGGTCCTCCTGGAGCGGACGAGGTACGCTCTAACCCTCGTCATTTGTGCGGTCGTCAGGCTGTATCCTCTCCCCACATGGCGGCAAGTTGCGGGGGCTCATGCTGTGATGTGTAATGTAATGTTGACGGCAGGAAGGAGAAGGAGAACAAGACCTTGGAGATGCAAAAGATGATCGGCGTGCGCTACCGGGACCTCATCGAGTCGGCGGACAAGATCGTCAACATGCACTCGGCCGCGCTGCGCCTTGAGGTGTCGCTGAAGGAGATGCCCAACCAGTGGAAGCGCGTTGAGGCGGTCGTCAAGCGCTCGCTCGCTGCGTCCGGCGAGACGGTTAGATCAATCAATCAGATGGCCCAGGAAGATGGTCGCGAGAAGGAAACTGGCTCTTCCTCCTGCGAGACGAGCGACGAAGCCGCAGCGCTGCTTGTCAAGGCGCCGGAGCAAATCTGGGCGCTGCTCGACCGCGGCGAGGCGTTCCAGGCGTTCTTGTTCTTCCAGCGTGCCAAGGAGATCTTTGCAAAGCTGGACGTCGACACGACCGAACAGCGATTCCCGTTCATTCGCGCTCAGTGGTCGAGTATTGAGAGCTTCGAGACGGTAAGGGAGCGGCATGCTGTACTGCATGCATTTGTATTTGTTGCGGCATTGCTAACGCATGTCCCGCTTCTGGTTTTTGTCTTCAGCGACTGACGGAGTACGCGCGAAACTACCTCGCGTGTCGTGGCCGAGACGGCCGCTTTTACGCCGAGAACCTCTGCGGTTTGGCGGCAACTGACAAAGCGTTGTCGTCACCCAAGACGCTCCTGATCAGCTTCCTCGAGGCGCGTTCCAAGTGGATGGACGGTGATGGGATGGAAGACGATAGTGACGAGGTCTCTCCAGCACGACTTTTGTCACGACACCAGCGCACGCTGTCCAGGTGTCTGAAGACCATGAGCCTGACGATGCGCCACTTGGAGGACATCTTCAAGCCACAACAGGGCGAGACTTTGATGCAGCCGGTATTCCAGGTCCTCCCTCAGTTCAAAGTGGACCTGGGGGTTCTGCTGTCATCGAGAGAGTTTGAGCACGTGATTGCGGAGTGGTTTCAGGAGGAGTTGTCAAAGGTAATGTCGGCCCTGCTGATTGCTCTCTGTTATTTTTCGTTCAGCCTGGCACTTACAAAATGTGCTCTTTGGGGACAGGTACAAGCGATTGCCATGCCAATCATTTCTCAGATCGGGAGTATCGCACTGCTCTCGAGGGTGCAGGCCCATCTAACGAAGATCGACAAGGCATACGAGGGATGCCGAAACGTGAAAGTGTGGACGGCGCTGACGCAGGAGACATATTCAAAGGGGAAGGAACGGCCAGACTCTGTGTTCGCTGTTTTATTCGCGGAGGCTTTTCGGAAGCGAACGCGAGATCTGGTGCAGAACTCATTCATCGACGCCTTGGAAGCGATCAAGAGCCAGATTCGGTCTGCCGTTGCGGCCTCAAGCGACTCGAGCAACCGGAACGACTATCGACTGAGCGGGATTACCTTTTACGACTACTTCGAGCGAATCCAAGACAACACGTCGGCGCTGGATGCGAGCGATCTGCAGAGCGTCCTGATTGAAGAGTTCATGCGCACACTGCTGAAGCTGGTGATCTTTCTTGAGAAGGACTTTCCTCTGCACCACGATCACCACCAGACTCTCGCGAATGACCCAGCCAACCGGTCGATTGTCTTCCTCGCCATTTCGAATATCCTTGCTGGGGTATTGGCAGGATTTCCTGCACGGCGCGACAAGATCTTTCCTGTCGTGGACCCTGATGTTTCGAAGACCGGTCCTTCAGTGATAACGCTGCGCGCCTTGTTCGACAAGTACTCGAGCAAGGGGTTCCTTCATGGAGCTGCAATGACTCAACTCCTGCAGGTGAGTGGACGCTTGTTGCGCTTGGAATCAATGTGCCCTGTTGCTGCATGGGCGGAAGCCATTAACGTTTGCATTACTGTGTCAGGAACTTCATGGGGACGAGTCAGGTACCGCGGCTCACTTCATTGACGAGGACGTGAAAGCTGCGGACGCTGTTGGGTTCCATTCGTGCTATCTCATTTCGGAGATCCGAAGCAATGTGGCATATCTTCTCCTGTTCGAACGCGTCCTGCAGAACCTCTCGACGGCGTACTGCGAAGCGTGGGCTCAAATTCTCTTGGGGCAGAAGATTCAGCCGCTGCGAGAGCTGCTCGAAATAGAGAACTACAGCGCTACCAACGAGGTAAATGCTGCGTTGGTGTTCTAATGCCATCACTATGTTATTGCTGGGCTAATCATAATGTCTGTCACGGGATACACGAGCAGGAGTGGATCGATGCACATGAAGGCTGGACAGAGCACGTGATCACGGACGAGATACTTGGCGCTGACGACACCGACGATTCGTCGGACACTGACATACGGCTGGGTGAGGAGAAGGTGTGGCTGCCGTGGTGTGAGACTCCTGTGGTCTCGAGCTTCCTTTTCTCTTGCTGCTATGGGCTCGACGAAGCGAATCGTGTCGTTCGGCGATCGCGCGACAGCGATGAACGCCAGATTGCGCTGATGCATCAGACGATCCGCGATGTGCTGGTGGAGCAATTGACACTGGTCACAACGAAGGTGTACGAGGACGCGGTCTCGTTGCTGATTGCCGCGAAGGCGACGAAAGGCGCGACGCTTCTCAACTTTGGAGAGTGCTGCGTCTTGCAGTTCCTCTTCGACATGTACTTTGTTCGCGCAACGCTGGGCTTCTCGGACTTCATCCGCTTCGGCTGGGGAGACGAATTGAATCCTGAAGAGTGCAGTCCTGGGCTACTCCAACTGAAGAAGCTCTTCGCGCGAATGCAGGAGTTCATCGATCCCGTCGACTGGGAGATTTACGGTCCGCAGCTCGTGGAGAACGTCGTTCTCCAGTTTCGAAAGAGCCGCCTACTCTTTTCGTCCCTGTCCGAGTCGAATGATATCAACGAAATCAGTACGTACTCTGCTGCTGCTTCAGTGGCCATGGATGTGAACGCTAATGTTTTGAATGTGTTGCCTGTGCAGATGGCAAGGAGATCATCGTCAGTGCGCAGGACACGCGGCCACTGGCTCGCATCATGGAGCCCGTTGCTCGGTTTTCCTTGCTTCCGGTCCCTTCCAGTCGACGGAAATTCCACCGGAGCGCATCATCGATGTCTAGATCCAGCGAAGATGATCCGCCTGAGCCTCGAAGCCGTGCGAACAGCCGCAACCTGTTGCATGAGCTGTCCGAAGACGGTGGCATGGAGTCGCAGCAACCGTCCGCGCTGCGCTTCCAGAACCTCTTGTCTGGCTCGGCTGGCTCCAACCTGTTCTCAGCCGCGGCTTCGACGAACTTGCTGTCGTCGGCGGCCAAGGGCATCGGTTTTTTGTCGTCTGCGATCCGCGAGGGCGAGAACCGCTCCAGCAAGTATTTTTGAACGTGTTTGCGCAGAAATGACGTCAACCGCGCTGCGTTTTGCCGATGGCTACCGCGTCGTGCTTAGAGCGAACATGACCGACGGAGTCGACCGACCGTGGCCGACCGTGGCTTCTATTGTTTTCTAGGTGGAAGTGTGCGGGTATGCATGCGGTGTCCTACTCTTTTTACTCACGGAACTTCATGGATACAGGCTCCTTCGAGACGCCCCACGCCTGGTCGTACACCTTCTTAAACGAGCCGAGCACTGCGCCATCACTATCAGCATCAGCCGCCGCTGGCGAGCTCTTCGCCTCGGAGAAGAAGTGGTCCGTCACAATGCTGAGCGTGTCGGCCATGAGGTCCCGGATCACGACGTTGAGGCGATTTCCCGTCTGCTTAAAGTCCGGCCCGGGGTTCAGCTCGAGCAGCCACACGTTGAAGTCCTCGTCGACCATGAAGTCGACGCCGTAGAGCTCGAAACAGTTGGGCAGCGGCTGAAAGACGGAGAACTCGCCCTTGTACGCGTCAAAAGTCTCGGCGGTGATGTGGCCAATGTCGTCCAGGATCATCTGCTTCTTGGCCGCCGCGTCAGCGACGCCTTGCTCGGCCAGAATCTCCTCGAGGTCGTCCAGCAACATCACGCACTCGCTCTCAACAAAGCCCGGGTGGCTCTGCTGCTGGAAGGTGTTGGTGATGTGTGCGTACGTGTTGCTGGCATCGTCGTCGCGGTACTTTTCGAGCGCTGTGAGCATGAGGCAACGCTGGTAGACAAACACCTTGAGACCGCCGAGCGCGAGCACGTATACGCGGATGTGGAACTTGCGGCCGCGCACGAGCAGCGGGCGCGCGATGTAGTCCTGCACGACCCACTCGCGGATGTCGGTCCACTCGTTCACAATGGCGCGCAACTGGGCGAAGCTCGTGACGACGCTCACCTCGGCGCCCTTGTTGGTAGCGCTCGGCTTCATGATCCACTTCTTGCCCTCGGCTTGGCTGGCCTCAATCGCCTGGTGCACCTCCCACAGGCACGAGTCGAGTCGCTGGCGGAACGAAATACCGAAATGCGCCATGCTGTCGTCGTACGCCTCCCACGTGTCCACCACGAGCGTGCGAGGCAGCGCCTTGCTCAGGTAACACGTCGGGTGCTTGGTGATATACTTGGACAGGTAGATGGACAGCTGCGCCTTGCGCGACAGACCCTTGCGCACGCAGTAGGCGTTCGCCACGACCTTGCCGCTCAGCACGCTCTTCCAGTCCAGGTTCTCGTACTCGTCCCACTACAAAACGCATGGCAACAAATTGTTCACTGGAATGAATGGGAGACCCTAACCAGCTATTGGTCAGCAGCACTCACAACGAGATCGGGAAGGCTCGACTCGACGGGCGCGTGGTCCTCGACGTTCGCGTCGATGACGGTGTACATGGCTGGATGGATGGCGAATGCGCGCTCAACGAGCGGCGCGACGTACTCGCTGGGCACGCCCACGCGCGCAACCAGGCCGGGCTTGAACCCATCGGCGCTTCCTGCGGCCAGCAGGCGGTAGCGGATCGCCGCCGCCTGCTCGCTGTGCTGCCAATGCAGTGTGGGCATCTCCATCGTCTACTGCGGATCGATGGAGGTGATGGTCGAAATGGAGTGGCGGCGCGGCCATCCAAAGATGAAGTGAGCTGTTCGATTATGAAAATTTCAGCCAATCAAAGATTTTGATGAAGCGGAAAATTCAGTATTTCGCCTAATCCGATGGATATTTGAAGCGGATGAGCGAGTGTGATTGGTCAAAACGGAACAAAATCCTTAACACGGAAGCAGTTGAACCCATATCATCACATGCCCCCTCATTCAGAAACTTTTTTCAATGTCCACAATCCCCCGAGGTTTTACCACTTCAGCAAGAGGTTTTTCAATAGGTTCACTTTTGAGATTGCTAGATGAGGGGGTCACTGATCGAGGGGGGAAGAATTTTGCGACCGGCCGACCGTGCCAGGTTCATTCTCATTTTCTTCCCGACGTCACGGGCGAGAAAGGCGGTCGGCCGGTCGTTCCTTCGGCCCGAAGCACAGAGAATAGCAGGCACCAGGCGCTGTAGCAGACTCGGCGCGGTCGACGGCGGCCTGCTCTGTAGATAGACGTGGCGGCGTGAGGATGGCGACGGCGAAGCGCGCGCCGCGGCGCGAGGGCGAGAAGGTGTGGGTGCCCGACCCGCGCAACGTGTGGCAGCTCGGCACGGTCGTGGAGGACGACGGCGAGAAGCTGCATGTGGTGGTGCCCGAGGTGGACACGGAGCAGCAGTTCACGGTCGAGCAGGTGCACCCGTACGACCCGACGCACTCGATGGACCTGGACAACATCGCCGAGATGGACAACCTACACGAGGCGCCGCTGCTTGACCTGCTGCGCCGGCGCTACCTCGAGGACAAGATCTACGTAAGTGCTGGCGTGTATGGCACCGTCTTGGTTGTTTCCATGCTATTCGCACGGCTTCAGGCGTCTAACGGATCGGTTATCGTGTGTTTTAGACGTACACAGGCGACATCCTGATCTCCATCAACCCGTACAAGAACATCCCGATGTTGTACAACTTCCCCGAGCTCGACTCGATCGGCAAGCTCGATAACCCCGTGCCGCACGTATACTCGACGGCCCACGGCGCGTACCACGCGCTCTGGAAGGACGGCAAATGCCAGTCCATCCTCGTCTCAGGCGAGAGTGGCGCCGGGAAGACAGAAGCATCCAAGTACATCATGCGGGTACGGGGGCCGACATCTGCGCTCAGCTACAGTAGCAATTGCATGCGATATCGTGGTCACTGACACTAGCTCCTTGACTTTTGTGGCGCAGTACCTGGCCAACATCAGTGAGATCGGCAAGAAGGCGCCCAAGAGCAGCGGCAAGAGCGCGCCGAGCAGCACTAGCAGCGGGAGCGGTGGCGGCTCGTCGGTGGAGCAGTGTGTGCTGCAGAGTAACCCGCTGCTGGAAGCATTCGGTAACGCCAAGACGATCCGGAACGACAACAGTAGTCGCTTCGGCAAGTTCATCAAGATCTACTACCACAACGACGGCACGATCTCGGGCGCCACGACCAACCACTTCCTGCTGGAGAAGAGTCGCATCGTCGGCTGTGCCGAGAACGAGCGCAACTACCACATTTTCTACCAGTTGTGCGCGGGCATGCCCGCTGCCGAAAAGGCAGCGCTCAAGCTCAAGAGCGCGAGCGACTTCTTCTACCTGAACCAAGGCAACTGCATCCAAGTTCCCGAGATCAACGACAAGAAGGACTTCAAGGAGCTGGTGGAGGCCATGGGCACCGTCGGCATCGATACGGAGCTGAAGAACACTATCTTCACGCTGGTCGCGTGCGTGCTGCATCTCGGCAATCTGTCGTTCTCCGAGAACGAGAAGAACGAGTCGCAGATCACGAACCAGGAAGACATCAACAACCTCGCGGAGCTTATGATGGTGACGCCTGGCGAGCTCGAGTTCGCGCTCACCAAGCGCACGATTTCGGCCGGTGCGCGCGGATCGATGGCCGAGATCTCTCTTTCGGCGGTGGAGTCGGCCAGATCGACGAACGGCCTCGCGAAGGACATTTTCAGCAAGCTCTTCGACTGGCTCGTGGGCCAGATCAACAAGTCCACGTCTCAAATCACTGGCGGCGGTGATGCTGGCGCCGCTGCAGCCGCAAAGTTCATCGGTATTTTGGACATCTTCGGCTTTGAAAGCCTGCAGATCAACTCATTCGAGCAGTTGTGCATCAACTACACGAACGAGATGCTCCAGCAGCAGTTCAATCAGCACGTGTTCGTGTACGAGCAAGAGGTCTACGTGGAGGAAGGCATCGACTTCTCACGGCTCGAGTTCAAAGACAACGGGCCGTGCCTTGACCTGATCGACAAGAAGCCGCTAGGCATTCTGCCGCTGCTCGATGAGCAAGCTATGCTCGGTCGACGCGCGAGTGACGAGAACTTCATCAAGAAGCTGCACCAGACGCACATCCCGCAGGGCAAAGTCCCGGAGGGCACCGTGATCTACTACTCCAAGCCACGATTTGCCAATGACCAGTTCACGATCCACCACTATGCTGGCCAGGTCACGTACAACGTCACGGGCTTCCTCGAGAAGAACGACGACTCGCTCCACAGCGACCTCATCTCGCTAATGGACAGCTCCAAGTGTGAGTTCTTGCGGAAACTGTATCCTGTCGGCGACAAGAAGCCCGGTAACGGAGCGGCGGGCGGCAACATGGCTCGCAAGCCACTGTCTCGCGCTGGCAACAAGATGACGGGCACCATGACGGTGGGTCGCAAGTTCCGGGACCAGATGGCCAACCTGATGCTCGAGCTCAAGGCCACGGCTCCGTGGTTCGTTCGCTGTGTCAAGCCGAACAACCTCCGATTCCCGCAAGGCTGGAATGCTGAGCTCATTTTGAACCAGCTCATCTACCTCGGCGTCATGGAGACGGTGCGCATTCGTCGCTCGGGATTCCCCGTGCGTCGCTTGTTTGAAGAGTTCCACCAAAAGTACCAGATCCTCACGCGCCACCTGCCGAAGGCCAAGCGTGAGGTAATGACCGAGAAAGAGCTCTGCGAGGTCATCCTGCGCCTCATCCCGCGCGAGAACTGGCAGCTCGGCCACAAGAAGGTGTTCCTTCGTGACAGCCAGCTGCGCAGCCTCGACAATGAAATGCGCAAGATCATGAGCGAAGCCGTTGTAAAAATCCAAAGCCAAGTACGCGGACGCGCGCAACGTCGCAAGTACCTCGTCGCGCGAGCCCACATTATCCGCGTTCAGTCGCTGGCTCGCCGATTCATTGCGCGTCGCTGGTTCCTCAAGATCAAGTGCCGTGTCATCCACGTCCAGGCGGTGAGTCGCCAGTTTGTCCAGCGCCGAAAGTACCTGCGGCTGCGGAAAGCGACCATTATTGTGCAGAGCCACGTCCGAGGCAAGCGCGCGCGTCGGTACGTGTGGTACCTGCGTCATGCGCCGCCGGCAGCCACGAAGATCAATGCCCAAGTGCGCTGCTTCCTTGCCCGGCGGCGGTTCCTGCGGCAAAAGCGCGCTGCGGCCAAGCTCTCGAACGCACGGCAAGTACGCCACGACCGACGCGCGTTCCTGCAGAAGCGTCAGGCTGCGACGGTCATTGCGGCGCGGTACAAGGGATATTGCGCGCGCAACCAGTACCGTGAGATGAAGAGCGCTGCAATCGTGCTGCACGCCGCTGGCCGCGGCTACATTGCTCGCCTCAAGTACGGCAAGTCCGCACGTGAACGAGCCGCCAAGCGCAACAAGGCGCAGATCCAGATCGCGCGCATCATTCGTGGGTTCCTGGCGCGCCGGAGGTTCGCGCGGTCGCGCCGACGTATCATTATGATCCAGGCGCGTGTGCGAGCCAACAAGGTGCGGTCCGAGTACCTTAAGGGCCGTGAGGCCACGATTGCGCTGCAGACCATGATCCGTCGCAATTTGCTGCGCCGCAAGCTCGCGCACGACCGGAAAATGGCCATCCGTCTACAGGCGTTTGGTCGCATGGTCATCTGCCGCCAGCGGTACCACGACGAGCGCAAGAAGATCATCCTAGTCCAGTCGCTCTGGCGGATGCAGATTCAGCGGCGGCGCTTCGCCAAGCGCAATGATCGTATTATCCTGCTGCAATCGCTGTGGCGGTGCCATACGCAGGCGAAGCGGTACCGCGACACTCGCGAGAAGATCATCACGCTTCAGGCCTTCTCGCGCATGACAATTGCGCGCACCGAGTACTTGCGTATCCAGCACGCAACGCATATTGTGCAGAACGCAGTGCGGACGTTTTTGGGTCGTCGCATGTTCAAGAAGTGCCGCCGCGGCGTCGTGAAGATGCAGGCGCAGTACCGCGGACATGTGCAGCGCGCCAAGTACAGGCAGGCGCGTGAATGCATCATCATGGTGCAGAGCGTGTTCCGCCAGAAGCGCGCCTCCAATGTCGCGAGTGTGCGCCGCCGTGCCATGGCTCGCGTGCTTGGCGTCGTTCGGATCTTCCTGGCTCGTGTGAGGATGCGCAACCGTACGGCGCACATGTTCGACGCTGCGGATGAGTACGACCTGACGGAGGTGAGTCGCATCGCGCAGGAGGTGCCCGGCATGCTGCGTGTGCGCGACCGCCGGCACGACATGATCTCACTCGTGCACGTGGCGGCCAAGAACGGCGACCTGAACCTCGCGCGGTTCGTGCTCGAGGAGTCGCCGCAGCTCGAGGACCTCGTGTACGGCAAGGACTCGGCTGGCAGTACGCCGCTGCACTACGCTGCACGCGTCGCGCACCTTGACATGGTGCGCCTGCTCGCCAAGGTCGCCAACCGCAATTCTGGCTCAAACTCGCACTTTGACTTCGGCGGCGCGCGCACTCGTAGCGCAAGCAGCGCCAGTAGCTCGGCCGGTCCGGAGGAGTCTTCACCGTTGACGCATCAGCAGCAGATGGACAATCTAACCAACAAGCTGCGGTCTGTGTCAAGCGCGAGCACCGCATCGCTGGGCACGCCAGGTAACGGATCGGGGCCCGCTCGATCGCCGTCTAAGAGCTTGTCGTCGTTCTCGGGCTCATCGTTCACGATGCAGCCGTCTTTCAAGCCTGGAGACCATTCAGCGCCCAAGCGCGGTGGACGGCGCACGCTCGTGTCGTCGACGCCCCGCAACAGTATCAACGGCGCGAATCGGCGGTTGTCGACGGCCGGTGGGCTTCCTGCAGTGCTGCCGACGACGCTGCAGATTGAGATCTACAAGGAGGGTTTCTTGCGCAAGGCGAGCGGGAACCGCTGGGCGACCAAGCGATACGTGGTCGTGGACGAGACTTGCTTGTCGTACTACAAGGCGCCCAAGGAAAAGATCCCGCTCAAGATGCTTGAGCTGTGCGACGCGACCATCAAGCGAGTCTCGCACGTGGACCACTGCTTCGAGCTGCACTCTCCGCGTCTCAAGAGCAGCAAGAACCCTGAGGGCATCATGTCGCTCGCGGCCGACTCGGAGGAGGAGGTGCACGAATGGATGGCCGCGATTCGCAAGGTCTCGGGGGTGCGCATCACGACGGCCATGCCTGCGTTCCAGAACATGATCTGCATCGACACGTACTTGCGACGCGAGTACGTCAACATGAAGAACCGCGCGGGCTTCACGCCACTGCACCTGGCCGTGCAGAACGACGAGGACGAGGGATTTGAGGCGGCGAAGGTCAGCGTTTGGCTCATCGAGAACGGCGCCGACCCGAACGCCGTGGACGAGAACGGAGACACAGCGCTTCACTATGCTGTCGAACTCAACCGCTACGACCTGGCCGAGACGTTGATGAAGCGCGGTGCCGATCCGGCCGTCACGAACAAGAAGGGGCTCACGCCCATCGACCTGGCCGAAGAGGACGACCTTCGTGAGATCCTGAACCCGGCGACACACGCCCAGAAGGATGTGGAGCGTTTGCCGCTGATCGGACCTCCGTCGCGGCTGCCGGACAGCACATACGTGTCGGTTTTCCTTGGGGCGATCGCAGTCGCGACCGGCCCCATCATGGAGACGCCGCACTTCAATTTGTACGTGTTGGACGCCAACGGCGCCGTGGTCGAGCGCGAGCAGCAGACGCCCAACTCGCTCATCCAGACGGGCGGCAACTACTGGTGGTTCGGCAACTCGTGGTACATCCAGACGCCGCTGGAGCACCTTAAGGAGGGCTGCGTGGCGGTGATGGAGCTGCGGCACCGCAGCCTCGTGACGGAGGAGGTGGAGGTCGGCTGCTGGACGTTCTTCCGCCTCGACCTGAGCAAGATCACGACGGCGGCCGCCACGTTCGAGATGTACGCGCCGCCCGTCGACCCGCTCAGCAAGATCCTCGCGCGCATCCCTGGCGACTCGTTCCTGCAGGCCGAGATCAATGTGTCGCTCTGAGGTCCGTTGCATGTGTGAAATGAAAGGCGTCAAGTGCGAGTGGAGAGGAGATAACATCTTCACTGGCCGTGCGCCGACAGGTTTTGAGAGAGTAAAAGTAATCCCAACATGGAGCGTTTCTAGGACTGATTCCTCCCTCCGCGATCACCCACCGATATCTACTGTATTAGAAAGCAACTCCAACCGGGCGGGTGTCAAATCCTTCGCCTGGCCAGTGCCTCTCGTCGTTCCCTCATCCCGTCACGCCGTCTATCGTTCCTCACTCTTCCCACGCCAGGCCTACAGCACGCGGCGCTTCTTGGCCGAGTTCATGTACGGACGCAGCACCCACTCGTTCTCGGCCTCCTTCTGATCGCAAGTGCCGAGCTTGAGCTGGTACAGCTGCAGCTCGAAGCGCGGGCCGCACTCTTGCAGCTCGACCTCTCGGCCCGTCTTCTTGAACACGTGGTGCCGGAACGACACGAAGTCGTTGTCGTTGGCGAGCGTGATGACGCGCTTGGCGTCCGCCTTGGGCACCGGGAACAGGTGCTTGAGGATGTTGCCCACGCGCTTGCCCAGCGCCGTCTCGAACTGGTTCAGGATCACGTGCGGGTACGCCTCCGATACGGTCGCGCGGTCCTCAATGTCGTGGCGCAGCACCGCGTTGCTGAGCGAGAAGTAGGCCGTCGGCCCGTACGGCAGGTGGCTGACCACCAGTCCGTCCGGCTCGCCGCGCGTCTCCGTTACCAGCACCAGGTCCGTGTAGTCGTTGGCGCGCGCGCTCTCCACCAGCTGCAACAGCAGTACCACAGCAAAACGTCAGCTCGAGCAACCACTAGCATCATTAAAGCGTCGCCGAGAAGAACGCACGTCGCTGACGGTGTGGGCGCCACGGTTCAGGCGCACGGCGTTGGGGAAGATGAGGCGGATCTCTTGCGCGAACTGTTTGAGCCGCGAGCTCGGGTCGCGCGAGGTCGTGATGGCCACCTTGGGGTCGAACATACCCGCGTTCTTGTACTCGTCGTCAATGTGGCTGCGCGGCGCCTCGTGCACCTCGTCGTCGTACTCCATCTCATGCCGCAGCCGCTTCTCCGTGCTGCGCAGCTCCGTCGGGATGGCCTTGCCGCCTGGAAACCACACACACAGTTAGTCGCCGCACAGTTATGAGGGTAAACCCAGTCAACAACGCACTCCGAATGGCCTCCTTGAGCTGCTGCTTATGCTCGTACAGCGCGCGCTCCTTGCCCTCCAGGCCCTTGCGATACAGATACTCGCGCCGAAGACGCACATTCCGTCGCACAGACATGATGGTCTGGTGTGTAGCGTAGCGATAAGCTGGACAGAGGAAGAGAGCGACGGCGATTGCCCAAGGCGATGGATGTTCCGCTCCCGACCTGCTTTGGCTTGTGGCTTTTCGCCTTCGTCCACCAACCAGCGGAGGGCGAGAGGGTACGCGGCTGGTTACACAATAGTGAAAGGAAAGGGTACCCCACAAATTATTTTCAATAGTTGCACAACTTCCAAAACGAAAAAATATTGCTCAAAATGTAAAAAAATGTACTTATTTTACAAGATTTTTGCTAAAATTTTATTCTTTTCTCGGTTTCTTTGTATACACTTGCCGTATCAAAACTACACTTCGTCGTTCGGTATAAATAAAAAGCGTACCTTATCCAAAAGCTGATCAAAGGTAAACACAACAGCTTCAACATAAGAGGGAAGGAATGCGCACCTCACGTCTGGCACAGGATCTTCTCGACGCCGCGCGTCCTCCTCGCGATTGCCGCCGTCTCCACCGCCACTGCGCACTTCTTGCCGCCGACTCGAGGTCTCGCTCCGCTCCATGCGAGGTGGCCTTGTAGCGTCTGAGATAACTGCTGTTGGCGGTGCCCATGGCGCTGCTGGCGCTTCGTCTCGGGCGGGAACCACGACGAAGCCGACGATGTCGATGACGACGGCGACAGAATAGGGGGTGACGATGACGACGTCGATCCATGACGCGACCGCTTTTTTCGCCTCGTTGCGCGAGTGAGCGAGTGTGAAGCGCCGCGTTCCCACACTGCAAGGCCGCTCTTGCTGCGTCGTGGCGATAGCTTTGCCACTGCAGACTTGGCAATGGCAATCGGGTCCGACACTGGGGGCGTCCGAAGTGCTTGCTGCTGCTGCTGCCTGTGCGGTGGTTTCTGGGGAGTTGAAGGCGTGAACGCGCCCACGTCGGTTCGGTACCCAGCGAGCTCATATGAACACGCTGACGGTAGCGGGATGTCCCGGAAGAACAGCATCGGACAGTTCGCCTTGTAGTGCCCGTGCTCTCCGCAGTACCAGCAGTCAGTCAGGAATGACAGCGCACTTGGGTCCAACCCAGTGCTGCCAAGCGAGCTCTTGCCACTCATTCGGTGCCGGCTGAGCTGGCTGCAGTTGCGAGTGGTGTGATCATTCTCGTGGCAAATGTAGCAGGTTGCTGACGCGTTCCACGCCGTCTCGTCGTGCTGGCAAATGTCTTCCCACCTGCGGCCGCTATGGATCATGTCGAACGCACGCGTAAACTCGCGCTCGAGCAGGTCCTGGCCGGCCTTGTGGAACACGACACAGCCCACATCGTGCGCAAGCTCGAACGGATCTTCGATGCTAATACGCCACGAGACGGGGTGACTCCACTTGGTCGTCTTGGACAGCACAGCGCCCGTCCGCACGCTCGCAACATCGTCTTCCACGTTGAAACGCTGCGAGTAGAACTCAAAGAACCCCCCGAGCAGCGCACCGACCGAGTTCATATCGGAAGTGCCGAACGTCGACGGGATTGTCTCCATGAACGGCAGCGCATTCAGACGCCCCACCAGCGACGAGATGCTGGTCTCGCTCATCAGATTTCGGAAGAGCGAATCCACGACAGGCAGCCGAATCTCCGAGTGCTGCGACTGCAGGTAGAAGATGAGCAGCAACGAGAATCCTAGCGAATTTGGCAACGATGAAAGAGGGTTCCGCGTTAGATGTGAGTCAATAACGTCAGGTCACTATAGCCCAAGGCGACATACCGTATGAGCTGAGCGTTCCATTGGCGGAGTCGTTGATGCCTCGCTGTTTCGCCCAGTACTTGACCGCAAACGCCAAAGGGCGAACGCGAGGGTCGGCCTGCCCGTAGTACTTGAGAAGCGCGGTATTGAGAAGCGCGTGGACACCGCCGACGCAGAGATCGCAGGCCACCTGAAACAGAAGCCAAAAATGCGATCGGTCAGTAAATTAAGCACTATGACAAACGATACACTTCCAGCATTCGCACCTGGCGTTTCGGATCCCACAATTTCAGGACAGGGACACGTGCGTGGCGGACGAACTCGCACACCTCGAAGTCCGCTTGCAGGCGCTCGCAGGCCGCCGAGAGGATGTCGATCTTCTCCTGCGGCGCAAAGTGGCCTTGCGACTCGAGGTCAAGGCCTTCGAAGTAGATACCGAGGTCCAGATCGCATCCGCCGAAGCCGAGTCCACTGCAATACGAATCACAATCAGCCTTCATCCATTACAGTCAGTATACGACGAAGGGGGACTATGCGTACCTCTCGGACGAGCCAAACGGCAGCACGCGGCACATTGGCCACTCCTTGGCTAGGAGCTTCTGCACGCGGCGACGGATAGCGTTCTTGTGCGCCACCTCGGCGGCGTTAGGCTCCAGCTGCTCGAGCAGCGCGATCGAGTCGATCGTGAGCTTGCGCACACTGTTTGCCGCGCCCATGTCGATCGTGGGTGCTGGGTTTTCAGTGGGAAGTGGAGGGAGGCTGTCGATAGGGGGATTTCCGATGTGAAGGGCAGGGAGGGAACCGTTGCGCTCGATGACTGCCGCAAGCTGACGCGTATCCGATTGGATCTTTCCGCGCAGTGGTACCGTACGCCGCGCCGCCCTCTTCTTCTTCAACTCGCGCTCGTTTCTTTCTGCGGATGCACTGATTCAGCAACGTCACCGGTCGCCGGCCGAATCTGCTTGAAGCGCGGTGGTGTCTGTGTATGTGCCACGGGCCACGACTAACTCAAAAAGAGCGCCTGGCAGCGCTATCCATCGCGCGGCGGGCGGCAACGGGGAGTTGAGTGCAGTCCGCAAGCGAGGCGCCGCACGAAACCGCTAGACGCACGCTGGTCCTTTGCTCGCTCGCTCTAGTCGACGCTAGAAGACGCCTGGGAACTGAGTCGACGCGGGAAATGAGACGACGAATTCGAACGCCGGTCGCCACCGTCGCTCGAACTGCGCCAAACGTCAAGCAGCTGCCTCGCGGACGTGTCTTTAGCGTCGCGACGGTCGGCGGCGAGCGAGGAGCGGGCTGTCCCCTTCAGGCGGTCGCGGGCGGCGAGGTGGAGCGGAAGAAGGGAGGCCGAGGCGAGGCGAGTCGCGTGTCGACCGCTCGCTTGTCCCCCGTGTTGAAGAATGACGGACCGCAGCCCCATACTGGGAGGAGAAGAGGGCACGGCACATAAAGCGCGGCGGGGTGAAGAGAAATGGCGCAATCGAAGCATACATTCAACAAGTATAAGAGAGTGATGGTCCCAGAAAGTGCGGCCGCCCACCAAACAACGACGCACAGTCCGGAAGTATGCGTAACTTGACACGTGCCTTCAACACGCGAGGGAATCTGGCATGTCTTGGCGTTTGTATGGAACAAATAGAGAGAAAAGACGTGGGTGCGTGAATAAGAGGAAAGCAAGCGAATCTGAGCAGGTGGGGCGATGCCGTGCATCCTGGAGGGTGTTCGTGGCAAAGTGGGCAGTGAAGGAAGGGAGGGTCATCCCGGCGGTTTACCTACGGTACAGTACTGTACAACTCAACGTGGAAAACAAGATGGCAGCGGTGGTGGTGGCGGTCTTTTGTGCCACCACTTACATCCCGAAGATTCGCGAAAGAGTTGCCACGTCGCATGCGTCACGCGCCATAAGAACGCGGCCGCAACGTTCGCGAACGTACCGTTTCCGACTGATTACGGGTCTCTCCGTCGGTGGCGCAACCTTCTGACCGGGTCCACGTCTCGCCACCGACTTACGATGGCTTCTGAACTGTGCCGTTAGCCAATTCCCCCGCCGTGAAGCCGCGTTGTTCCTCCCAGCCGGAAGCGAAAACGAGAGCGAAACCAGCGCCACCGATCGACTCCTCTCCGAGCCCTTCTAGAGCCGCCCACGCGCCGCAAACTCCTCCCTCTCGCTCAGCGATAGAAGTGCGTTGTCCTGGTGCCCCAGTACGTGTCTTCCCCGTGTTTAAACGCGCCGATTCGCGCTTGGGAGGAGGTTATTTTTACCTTAACTTTGCTCCCCTTACGGCGAGCGGTAAAAAGGGAGAGTGAGGGGGAGACGTAGCGTCCCCCTTGCGCACATTGGCGCTGCTACTGCGGCTTGTTCCCCCTCTGTCTGTCAGCTAATCCGCCGCCTCCCCCGACGCAATTTCCCGCTGAATTGGCTCGCAACAGCCCCGCGAAACAGCGACAACGCTGCCGACCGACCAGTCCGCATGGATTCGAAAGTGTGGCAGCGCGCCGTCGCGGACCTGAACCCACCGGGCGTGCCCAACTCGTTCCGCCATGCCAAGAACCAGCAGAACATTGCGTCGGTGCTGCTGCGCCGCGAGTTCGGCGGTGCCCGCCGGCAGAAGTCGGCGCGCGCGCTCGGCAACGACAAGGAGGAGAACTTTTGGGCCGAGAACGAGAGCGCCAGCAAGGTGCGCGCCCCACAACTTCTTGGATGGTATGGCAAGCCTGCGTCTCGTGAAACACTGCGCTGATCAGTCTGAATGTGTTTCTCCTCTCCAAACAGCACCAAAGCCGGTACTTTGAGCTGCCACCAACGACCAAGTCCACCATTTCCATCGCGATCAGCCCCGACGGGTGCGTGCCGCATTAGCATACGCGAGTGCAAGGCAAACCGACCTAACAGGCGATGCTCACGTGCTTGATGTGCAGGAAAACCTTTGCGTCCACGCATGGCGACCACACGGTCAAGATCATTTGCCTGGAAACCGGACGTGTCCTGCAGGTAGGCGGCTGAGCTGACGCATTGCTGGTACATTGCAATTTAATGCTGACCGAAACGAACTGTGTCGATCCACACGATGCAGACACTAGTTGGCCACCCGCGAACGCCATGGAGCGTCAAGTTCCACCCGACAGACCCGCGATACGTCGCCTCGGGGTGCCTCGGGTTCCAAGTCAGGTGTGGTTTGCGGCGCTCTACTCGGTTACTCGTGCTGTAGAAGACAATAACTGACGCGACACACCGTTCAGGTTCTGGGATATCGAAACGGGGCGCTGCCTCTACATGTCGACGCTGCGGCACGCGATCATCTCCATCTCGTTCCACCCGTCGGGCGACATTTTGGCGATCGCCAGCGGAACCTGCGTCTACACATGGGATTATCAGGTGTGTTCTCGTATTTTGTTCCGTGCATTGCCTTCTTTGCTTATTGACGTTGTTGCGCTTGCCCTCGTCTCCAGCATTCGCTCCCGCGGATCGCCATGTTCAGTTATCAGACGCTACGCTCGGTCACGTTCCTCCCCGACCCGACCAAAATCATGGTGGGCGAGGCCAACGAGCGATATCTGGTACGTGAACTGTCAATTGATTTCTTAGAAATCGCATAGGAGCGACGATTAACCGCGTTTTGTTTGATCTCCGCCTTGAACAGCGTCCTCAGGGCCAGTCGCCGCCCTCCGACCTCACTGTGACGCTGACCACGTGGGACTTTGACCCGTCGTGGGCACTGTCACCGGAGCCGCACCTGGTGAAGAAAGCGATGAGCAACAGCCGCGTCATTCTCTCGCATGCACTCATCTACAACGACGGCGGCTTTGACGTTTCGCGGTGCGGTCGGTACCTGGCGATCTGTGCGGACTTTTCGCTGCGTCAAGCTGAGAAGGAGGTCGATATGGTCGCCGAAATGGATGCGTCGTCGGACATGGAGCAGATTTTGGCAACCGTGAACCAAGAAAACGCAGGCGAAGAGGCGAACGGGACTGACGAAGTTGCTGCGGATGTAGCGATCTCGAACCTCCAAGCGGCTGCGAGCAGCAATGACAGCAGCTCTTCGACCACCGTGGCGGCGACTACAACTGGAACGATGCTTCCACGAACTCGAGTAACGCCTATGCCCATGCCGATCCAGCCTCCAGCACGGTTACTGGCACCGCCCGCTGTTCACGCGAGCACAGCGCCCAACATGTTGGTCGCTCTCCAGTCCTCTGTACCAGATCTAGGGTCGCTAACTATGGACCAGTACTTTGAGCAGCACATCCGACGGGTCCGGCCTCGACTGCACCCTCCGTCGGGTATGCATCGACACCCTCTCGTGACTGCCAGGAACCCGGTGATGACTAGCGTCGGGGCTTCGGCTGCTGCGGCTGCGGCTGCAGCTGCAACGTCAGCGATCCCGCAGCAGCCATACTCGCGCATCCGACCGAACATTGCGCTCAGTCGGACGCGGTTCACGCGTAACCAGCGCAACCGGCGCGGTCGACTCGCGACGGAGAACCAGTCAACGTGGCTCGCGCTAATCTCGCTCGATCCGCAGCAGCTTGGGCGTGTGATCCAGACGTGTCACTTGGCCGAGACTGCGGCTGGAGGCGTCACGTCAGTCAAGATCTCACCCACGTCGTCGTACGTGCTGCTCGGCTACGGCGTGCGCGATCGGATACAGCGGTACGTCTTCTTTGAGCCTTTGTCTTCGAGCTTGTCGTTGCTAAGGTTGGGTACTGACTGTGGCGTGTTTGTTTACCGCAGGGACACGGAGTTCCGAGTGCACCGCGTGACGCGCATCTACCGGTGGGAGGACATGAAGCTGCTCTCTCACGTGGAGAGTGAGCTGGACGACGTGAACATTGCGCTGTTCAGTCCGATCTGCGGTGGCGGCTTCCTCTACGGCACTAAGCAGGGCAAGCTGCGCATCTGCAACACGTTCCGCGGTGACTATGACGACGAGGAGAACTGCAACGTGCTGGACGGGAGCCGCCGGTGTCACTTTGACCAAATGGTAGACCCGCACGATGAGGAAGACGAGGACGAAGAAGAGGATGACGAGGATGATGACGAGGAGGATGATGGAGAAGATGACGGAGAGGACGGCGACGACGACAACGACAACGACGAGGAAGACGACGGGCAGGGAGGCGGTAGCGTACGTCAATCTGGTGACGCTGCCTTTCGCGGTGGCGGCAACGATGAGGACACCGAAATGGCCGAGTGAGTAGTGTCAAAAGTTATGTATCTATCGTCCTTTGTATTGTAAAATACTATTCAAAAGCGACGAGCAGTGAGGAGAGTGAGAGAACGAGCCACAGGTAGAGGACATGCATTGAGGAGCTGTAATAGCTAGCCTATTTCCATACCGTGTTGTTACCGTTCATATCTCGCTCTGAATGCTTGCTCCCTCCTTAGTGTTGCTCATCGTCGGCGACGCGATTGCCGTCGACGCTGTGGCCAAACGTCTTGGACAGGAACATCTCCTTGTCAAAGTTGCTGCCCAGGAACTGCGCCTTGTCGACCTTGCGGGCGCGGTTGATGAGCTCAGCCGTCTCCTGTCGGTGCGCACTTTGGCTCTGGCGCCCAGCATCGCCCCCGCAGCCCCAGACCTCCATGGCGTTGATCGTGAAGTGCTTGCGCGACGACAACGCGCCAGGCTCGAACGACAGGTCCTTGGACGTCGTGTAGCTGTTCCCGTCAAAGTCCTCGCTCAGAAACAGGCGGAAGCTGTTCGTGTCGCCGCCCATGCCAAGGCCACGGGGCAGCGCGTACCCTTTCGAGTTCAGGTACATGTAGTTCTCGTTGGCCCTGCTTGTCGTCACGCGGTAGACGCGGATGTCGGGCGCCGCGCGGAACAGAAAGCACCCGTTGCCGCCGTAAAAGCGGCTCGACTCTTTCCACTCCGTGTCGCAAAACATGCCAAACACCGCTAGTTTTCCCAGCAAAACAGTCAGCACACACTCAAGCGATCTCAAGCTGTGGACAACAGACGCGTACCTCCTTCAGTGTCCTGGATCACAATAAACGTCGGGCCAGAGTAGCCCAGGATGTGGTAGCATAGGCGGTTGAAGCTCAGCCCGTCCTGCGAGCTCGTGTACAGGCGATCCAGCGGGTTCTGCAGCGCCGACGTCGCCGTCGACAGGCTGACCAAGTGCGCCCTGTTTCGTTGCAATGGATGTGAGGCAATAGTCAGCACGAGAGGATGATGGAAATCACCCAAGACCCAGCGTCATGCACGAATACACAACGCTACATCACACCGGTGCGTACCTGGAGAGGATAGCCGACTTGTGAGAAACGCGCGGGTCCGTGTACGACGGCCGCGCAAGCGAGTCAAAGCACCGGCGCGCCATCCACGACACGAAGATCGAGAACAGCAGCGGGAACTGCGTGCCTGCCCACCGCACAAACTCATCGCGCGAGATGTGGGTGTGGTTGTCTTGCCCTGACGCGCGGAGGGCGGACTGCGCGAGCGTCTGCGCGACGCCAACACTGGCGCTCGCGTCTTCTTGGATAACGGCCGGGTCGGCCATGACCAGGACCGCGATGACCAGCGACGTCAGCTCCTGCTCCGTCATGGACGCGTCGGCCTCACTATCACTGCCAGTAAAGAGGAGGAAGAGCGAGCGCAGCACTGTCTGAGCAGACGAACGCGTGCATTGTGCGACTGAAATTCGGAAGACAACGCAGTGCGATCAACTGTCAGACTCGTTCTCAAACAGCGTCTTTGGCAGTGGTCCTCTCACCTGCTTCGACAAACGCTCGTAGTGTTAGAGCGCTCTTATTTCCGCCGTCGGCCTCCGCTTGTTGAGCGCACACACGATAGAATGAAGCACCGATCTGCTCGAGCGACGCCGTGGTCTCCTTCGGCGCGGCCGCTGCGCTCGGGAGTGCCAGCCATTTCTGGGCATCGTTGCCGCACATACCCACGTCAGGACCCCCACACCACCTCAACAGTACAAGAACCAATGTCCGATCATTACCTGTAGATTGACAGCGGCAGCATTCGGCGGCTGCCCCGCCACCGCCTCGTTGAACCGCGTCGCCAGGCACGCGAACTCCTGCGCGTTCGATCGTTGCGGCCGTTGACGCAATAGTTAGACACCGTGAAGAGCCCAACGCGTCGGTGCAAGAGCCACAGACACGCGCGCACCTCATCGCTGAATGGGCCCTTCCATTCGCCGTCGCCCTTGCCGCCGCCGCTCGATGTGACGTTCCCCATGTCTCGTCACGCTGCGTCAATAGACCTCTTCGGGAACTGTCCCGGTTGCATCAGGGTGTTCTTCAAAGACCCGTTGAAACACCTGCCATAATCGATTGACTGTTTAATATTGATGGGTTCCAATATATTCAATTGTAGAGGCTAATTGAGACATCATTTTTGTGTCAATACACGTAGACGCCAAAGGTTAAGGTAGAGTGTACAGTGCGCGACAAAAAGGTCCGAATGAACCAAAAAGTTACAGTAGCTCGTCCGAGTCGCACAAAAATGCAACCAAACGAGTACCATGCAAAAAGCAAGAAAAAAAAACGATCTGTGCAAATTTTGTGCCAGTACGTGC
>JAADXW010000224.1:0-29603 GCA_023337975.1 Phytopythium ostracodes
GCGAATTTCGCTATTTTAGCACTATGGGCCTGTTGCGTGATCTGATTGGTCCAACATATCTAAACAGCGCTCTCAAAATCGTAATATTGACGGAGATACGGCCAAAAACTGGGTGGCCGAGTTAACCTGTCGCGCACTGTATGCTGCCTGACATTTTGAAGTCCATTCCAGTGCCATTTTTTGTCACGGCAATCATATCTTGTCGTGACCTTTGTGATAGTGCCAGATTTTGTCATTTTCCCGTAACATGTGCCTTTCTAAATTTACCTCCCCATGTAACCGTAACCGTAATCGTAACCCGGCCGCTATTGGCGGGGCTCCGACGAAAAGCGCGGGAAACACGCTGACGGGCAGCGCGTGCTATTAGTAAGCGTATCCAAGACGACTCGCGTTTGCGACCGGGGAGAAGCATAACCGACGAGGAAGAAGCTACCGATAAAGAGAGATATGGAGCAGCTGGCGGCGCTTCTGGAGGGGAGTCTGTCGGCGATGGGCGACGTGCGCGCACAGTTGGAGGCGCAGCTAACGGCGCTGCTGCACACGCCCGGGTTCGCGCTGCGGCTGTGCGAGTTCCTCTTCTCGCCGGCGGCATCGGGCGCGCAGCGGCACCTCGCGTGCCTGCTGCTCAAGAAGATCGTCAACTCGTACTGGGTGCAAGCGGTCTCGGGCGGTGACGAGCAGGTCTCGCAAGCCGCGGTCTCGTACCTCGTGCCCGAGCAGGAGAAGGCGCAAGTGCGGCACGCGATCGTGGCGGCGCTGCAGCACCAGCCGCCCGTGCTCGAGCTGTTCCCAGACAGCAAGCTGCAGACGGCGCTGTGTCTGATCCTGACGGCCATCTTCGAGCGCGACTGGCCGGACCAGTGGCCCGAGATCCTGCCGGCGGTACTCGACATGATCGCCGGGCAGGACAAGCTGCGCATCGAGTTCGCCATCCGCTTCCTTTCGCTCGCGAGCGGCAGCTTCTCGAGCGAGAACTGCTGCGAGCTCGTCGTGCGCGTGTGCCCGCACCTCGAGCGCGTGTACCTGGCGCACCAGGAGTTCCCCGTCGGCACGCGCACGCGCATCGTGCGCATCGTGCAGAGCTGCCTCGTCATGGTCGGCATCGAGGCGCAGGTGGGCAACGACGCCGCGCGGCAGCTGCTGCACGCCAACATCTCGCGCTGGATCGAGCTCTTCCTTGGCCAGCTCGCGGCCCCGGTCCAGGTGGTCAAGGACTACTCGATCAAGATCCAGATCCTGGCGACGCTGACCAGCTTCGTGCAGGAGTGGCCCAAGGAGATGACGGACTTGCTGCCGCAGATCATGCCGCAAGTCTACGCGCTGCTTCTGGGCGAGAGCACGGCGTTCGAGAAGGACGTGGTGCTCAACTCGAGCGTGGAGGAGGACGGATACGATAGCGACGGAGAGGGCACGCAGATCGGCAAGAGCGCCATGGTCGTGGCGGCCTTCGAGTTTGTGCGCGGCACAGTACACGCGCCGACCAAGAAGACGCGCCAGCTCATCCTGAGCGGTCTGTCCGACTTTGTCTTCGTCATGATCGGGTACATGCAGATCACTGCCAACCAGATGGAGGTCTGGCAGGAGGACCCGAACAAGTACGTTGCGGACGAGGACGACGAGAGCCTGGCTTACAACGTTCGCAACGCTGCCACCGACGTCATCGTCGAGATTGAGAGCGTTCTCGGACGTAAGGCCGTCGCTGCAGTGCTGGATGCCGCGCAGAAGCGGCTGAAGGCCGACTCGCCGAGCAATAGCTGGCGACTGCAGGAGGCCGCGTTGCTGGTGGTCGGCTGCCTTGCGTCCCCCCTTCTGGACGCCATCAAGAAGAACGCCGCGGACGTGACGCAGCTCTTGGATCTGTCTGCGTTCTTGCAGACGCTCTTTAAGGTGATGAACGCCGGCAGCCAAGAGATCTACCTCCGCGCGCGCGCGCTGTGGTGCGCTAGTCGTCTGGCTCGCGGCATGAGCCAGGAGATGCTCGACGCGTTCTTGCAGGTCGCTGTTTCTGGATTGGAGCAGTCCCAGATGCTGCCCGTCCGCATGTACGCTTGCCGTGCCATTGGCGCGATCGTGAAGCATGACACGGGCATAGAGCGTCTGCAGCAGGTTAGCCCGGTGATCATTGAGCGCCTGACACACTTGGCGGAGCTCGCGACCTCGGAAACGCTTCACATTGCGCTGGAGACTCTGGTCGTTGTGCTGCAGGAGTCTGGGCAGATTGACGTCGAGTCGGCGAACAAGAGCGTGGTTTGCTTCCTGCATCACTGGGGCCAACACCTGAACGACCCGCTGATCGCCGAGCTGATTGACGGCGCGTTCTCGGCGCTTCTCCAGATGGATAACGCGCAAATCACGGCCAAGCTGCACGAGTTGTCGCTTCCTGCGATACGCCACTTGCTGATCCAGAGCGTGAACGACCTCCAGGCCGCTGGCAACGGCGTGAACACTGCCGGCAGCGCAATCACGATCCTCAAGACCTTGTTCCGGTACTCGTTCGTGTCGACCGGCATTGCGCCGAGCAGTACTGATCCTCAGTCGCGGCAAATGGGCGAGCAGTTCATCCAGCAGGTTTTCGAGCCGCTGATCGCTGTTCTCGGCTCGGTGGAAGACGAAAAGGTGCTCAACTTTGGCGCCGAGTGCCTCAAGTGGCTGGTGATGTTCTCGGTCGAGTCTCTCGGCGCGTTCGTCACGTCCAGCGGCACCTCTGGCATTGACGCGACCATGAACATCTCGGCCAAGCTGTTGTCGCCCAACGTTTCGGACGCGAGCGCCGTGTGCGTGGGTGGTCTGATCACGCAGATCCTGCTCAAGCTGGGCGCTGCGCTGCCTCCAGCCACGGTCCAGTCGATCCTGAGCGCCGTTTGCAACCGTCTCGCCGTCGCGGAGCTACCGTCGCTGATCCAGTCGCTGTGCATGGTGTTTGCGCGCCTGGTTCACTCGCACGGCGCCGACATTTTAAACGTGCTGGAGCAGCTGCCGCCCCCGCAGGGTGTCCAGAACGCCTCGAGCATGCTGCCGTTCGTCTTTGGAACGTGGGTCGAGAAGCAGCAGGACTTCTACGGCCTCTACTGCATCAAGGTCACCATGAGCGCGCTTGTCAAGGTCATGGAGTGGAACGACCCCCGCATCAACACCATTGTTGTGACTGGAAGCCCGGTCAGTGTGCCGGACGCCTCGCCGAGCCGCGGCGTGCAGACGCGCTCCAAGCGGACGACGAAGGAACAGTTCACCCAGGTGCACTTCCTCACCAAGTTTGCCGTCACGCTTGCCAAGACCATGTCGCAGTTGTCGGAGGACGAGGAAGAGTGGGAGTCGTCGGATGACGAGTCGTCGGACGGCGAGGGCGAGGCCGACACCGGCAACGCGGCGCCGTCGTCGACGATCTTTGCTCCGGCCGGTACGTTTTTCAGCTTTTGCTTCCTCGGACGAATGTGGATATGATACTCATTAGACGCTGATCTTGCGACCGACAGAGGATTATGAGCTGCTGTCTGACCGACTGGACAGCGGCGCCAGAACGAACGATTCGAACGGCTACCACGACGACGGAGAGCAGCCGGAAGAAGAGTTCGAGGCCCACTTTGATCCTCTCAACGAGATCGACCTCAAGGTTCGTCGTGCAGTTCGAGTGTGTCTCTTGTTGAATATATACACTGATGTAACAATGGGCATTTCTCGTAGGTGGCGATCCCTCAGGCGCTGCAGGCCATCTCGTCCAACGGCGACATCCTGCAGGCGATCCTGCCGGAGCTGACGGAGGCCGACAAGGAGGCGCTCGCCTCGGTCTCAAGCATCTCGGCGTAGATGGCTCGGAGGTTCTCGCCGCGCAACTCAAGGTGCATGCTCTTTATCGTTCGTAAGGAAGGCGTGTGCGTTGTGCTTCTTCCCTGCGCGGCGGCACCTTTGCTGCCGCTGAGGATCGAATCGTGTTGCCTTTCAACAAGAGCTCCAGTGCCCTCTTTACCTTTGACGCGTCGGTGTTTGTTCCCGTCAGACGCTCCGGTTGTTTTGCTTCGACTCGGGCGAGGAAGCGCCCGGCAGGCTGACGTCGTCCCAGCGGATGAGCCGCAGGCGCCGCGTGACGATGAGCGTGTCGCCGATCTCCTTGGCGTCCGGGTCCAGTCGGATCTCCTCCAGTAAGTACTTGAGCTTGTGCAGCTTCATCATGGACACGTTGAAGTCGAGCCTGGCGAGCAGGTCGAGCGCCCAGATGGCCTGCTGCGCGACTTCTATCGGTGTGAAGTCGACCACAGCGAGCGCCGCGACCCCCGACGCGGCTGTGACGTTTCCTTCGGCGTCGATCGAGAGTGGAGACGGCGGCGGCGGCGCCGAGGGAGCGGCAAACAACGCAGCGGACGAGGTGGCGCTGCGTCTGCTCTCGTCGAGGATGCCCGACCACTCGTTGTGCGGTTGGGCCTCCTGCCGCGCCCGCCGCGCCGCCTCCGCCTTCTCGCGCGCCTTCTTGTCTCGCTGCAGCTCTCTCGCTCGGAAAAGCAGCTTGATGCAGCCCTGGACGCCGCCCGCCTGCCCGGCGATCTTGGCGTTCCGTTCTGCGATGAGCGACGGGTCAGATGGTGAGACCAAGGTGAGTGACGTGTGATGAGTGGGTGTTACGATCGGTGCGGCGCTCACCTTTGACGGCGACGTACGCGATGAAGCGGCTGACGTGGACGTACAGGGCGAGGTACTGGTCGACGTCGAAGCGTGTAAGGGTCTCGACCACGAGCGCCACGGCGCCGAACGCGTCGAGCTGCTCGAACAGCGCTCTGCTTTCTGCATCCTGGTCGTTGTTACCCCTTGCCTCGCGTGGGTCTTGTGGCACGTCTTGCGGCAGCGTGGTCGCTGGCTGCTGTCGGTCCTGACGCGTTGGGCTCTCAGCGACGATGACGACGGCCGAGGCAGGCGCGTCCTTGGTGTCTCCAGCGAACAGTTGGCACATGCGGCGCACGCCCGCGAGCTGCACGATGGCGCTGTCGCGGTTCTCGCGCATCATCTCGACGGCGGTGGGCACGCCGCTGAGCGCGATGCGGCGCACGGCGTTCTCGCCGCCGTAGACGGCGCTGAAGATGGCCTTGACGTCGTTCTTGACGAAGTCGTCGAGCGGGTTCTCGAGCGCCGCGCGGTTGAGCAGCTCGGGCCCGCCCGCGGCCTCGAGCTGCTCCCGCCCGTCTGCACACAGCATCAGGAGGCGCAGGCACCGCACGCTCGTGCGCAACACGGCGGTGCGGAAGCGCGGGACCTCGTCCTCGGGCACCTCGAGCGGCCGCGGCATGGGGCGCGTGCGGCGCTCGTCGCGCTGCCACGGCGGGTCGTACCACCGCAGCAGCGGGTCGAGCTCGGGCGAGAGCTCGAGCGACCGCCAGTCCCGCACGGCGAGCAGCAGCGCGCTCATGACGGCCGGGTTCTCGGCCAGCAGCTCGATCTCGGTGGACGTCTCCTCGAACAGCAGCCGCTGCTTGTCGGCGATCACCAGGTCCATGGACGGGTCCTCGAGCGTGCGCTCGTGGTCCGCGCCCTCGCCCGCCTCGGCCGTGCGCAGGAAGAACTGCACCGCTGTTGCGACGGAGAGTGAGAGGGCGAGTTGAGTGTGTGGATGGGGATCAATGCGATGTATGATAGCAGCAGGAGCTCACCGGCGAGCATGGGCTCAAGCAGCGTCGGGTAGCGGCGCACGAGCAGCGCATGCGTGTGGATCTCGGCGCGCAGCTCGGACACGGCGCCGCCCATTGCCGGTCGGCCGCCTCGCTATTTATACGATGCACCGGCGGTTCCGTCGGCCGCCGACAACTGAAGCGTCCACGCATTGACGTATGTAGTGGCTGCATCATTGCTGTCTGCATGAAATCGTACGTCAACGGGAACAGGTCGCACGAGGGAAAAAAATGAAGGGGTGCTTGTTGTCTTCTTTATGAGCTGAACACGACTGCGTGTGTGTGTAAGAGAGGGTGTTTGCTATCGAGAAGGCGCGTCGCTGGTCGGCACAGCAGGTAGCTCAGGCGTCGTCGTCCTTGCGCGCGTACTGCTTCTTGCCGCGCAGCTGCATCTCGCCGATCATCTCGAGGTTCTTCTGCACGGCCTCGGCCTTACGCGCCTGGAAGAGCCACCGGCCGTCGCGCTTGACGACCTCATCGGTCCACTGGACGAGCATGACGGGCACGCACTTCCAGAAGACGGCGGTGGACGAGCGCACCGACGCGCGGTCGCCGCCGGCGGCCAGCTCGACCACGTGGCCGCTCGGCAGGTGACGCGTGTCGGCCAGGAAGGTCAGGCCCGACAGCTCCTGCAGCGCCGTCTCGATCTCCGTCTTGCCGCTGCACGCGCCACCCACGAGCTCCTCGTAGAAGCTTGCGTCGTCCGTGAAGAGCGCCACGAGTGCGCGCACCGACTTGTCGGTGTCCTCGAACGAGTAGGACAGCGCGAAGCTGTTGACGAGGTTGATGATCGCGCCAATGTCGGCCATGGTTGCGGGAGGTTTGTGGGCGAACTAGGGGGTTGCAGAGGGCGAGAAAGGCACCGAAGGGAAGCTGAGACAGAGGCGGAGCTTCACTGCGCACTGGAATCCGGAAATGGCGAACGCCGGCGTCCTCCGTGAGCGGCAAAGGCGAGCGAGCTGGCGACCGATCGCGAGCTCCTCGTCAACTTTGCGATTGTTCTTTGTTCTTTCGAGGGGGAGAAAGCCCGTCGTCGCGTCGACGAGGCGGGCGATATTCCGGGTCGACGGGTCTAGTATATAACGGGTTTGAACCTATGAATTACCCGACCTGTTTAGCTTGATTAACTTAATATTTATATATGAAACGGGTTAAAGGTGAAGAGCGAGTCCGGGTGGGAATGGGCCCGGGTCTCGACTTGGAGCGTGACGTGGTGACGATGACGCAACGACCGGCTTCAAGGACGGAAGATCGACAGCGACCGAGTCTGACGTCGCGATGGACACGACCATACTCAACTCTAGTCAAAAGCAACCAACACGCGAGGTTTACGAGCAGCGGAGACCAATCTCGTAGCTGCATACAACGTACACTGTGCAATTGTATCAATGCGACTGTCGGTTTGCTCTGGCAATCGACGCGGCGGATGCGAATGAAGCGGCTACTGCTACTGCTGGAACATGTCGACGTGGTCTCGGCGGGCTGTGGATAGAGCCGATTGGCGAGCGATCGCACGTCACGAGGCAATTTTTGGACTTCGGAGTGCGAGACGAATAGAGCCCGGACGACGAGGTGCACAACGGTGCGCGACCGACGCGGCGATGTATAGAAGTTGTTCATATCCGAGCGATCCACGGTCGCCCGTCGCGTACCCGCACGAAGCTTTCGACATGTCGTGCATTTTCGTATCGTCATCATACTGTAGCATTTGCGCCCTGTCGTCCGTCTAGCTTGCACGTTCGCATGCGGTCAGTTCTTCCAGCGGATGCTGCGCAGGCGGCCGCCGAGCGACCACTTCTTGACTGAGTCGGCCTGCGGCGTGGACGTCTGCGGGTCGCCGTGAAGCAGGTCCGAGCTCGAGTCCGAAGTGCCCGTGGACGCCGCGGTGCTCGGCTCGCGGTCGTGCAGACTCACTTCGCTGAGCATCACGGGCAGCGCCGCCTCGTCGGATGCGAACTTGTCAATCTCGTGGATCGTCGGCATCTGTGGGATCGCCGCACGGATCTCGAGCGCCGACAGCGACTTGCTCTTCTCCCGGTCCAGCTGACTCACCACTGGCTGGTCGCCGAGCGGCAACACCGTCAGCGGTAGCGGCGGCGGTGGCATCAGTGAGCGTCGCGCTTTGACTCGAGGAGGCTCCACGATGGCAATGGACGCTGTCGTTCCGCCCGTGATCTCTGGCAGCGAGTGCACGTGCGGCATGGTGCTCCTGCGGTTGTCTGTGGTGAGACTAGCGCTAGTGTAGCTGCGTGGAGTTCGTGGGCGGCCGACAGAGCCTGTCCTCTCGCGGTTCAGCTGCATCTCCATCTTCTCGTGGTGAAGCGCCATTGACAGCTTGGTGAAGTGCTCCGACTGGCGCGTGAGCAGTGCGCGCTGGGCGGTCAGGTCGCGTTGCTGGATGGCCATGGCCTCGACCATTTGGTCCAGCGCGCGCTGCAGTTCATGGATGCGCGCGTCCTTCCAGGCCATCAGCTGCTGGCACGCGACGCTCGAGCACACGTGCGTCGCGCCCGACGGCAGCGCCGTCGACGCGTCTGATGCGTCAAAGGCGACCCATGAAGACAACGACTGGACAGTAGACTGCTGCTCCTGAGTCGAGGGCGTCGCACTCGCGTACTTGTTGAACATGACGCCGCGCGACAGCTCGTACGACAGCGCCGAGTCCATCGGCGTCGGTGTTGGCGTCGGTGGCAGCGGCGGCAGCTCGTCGTCACTGTCGCTTGCTACGCTGCCTCGGTCCTCCCCCCCCTCGTCTGGGTCACACGCGGCGGCTTCGTCAGCGCCCTCCGGTAGAATGTCGCTGTCCGCGTCGCCAATATCGTCACCGTCAGGCGTCGAACCGCACGGATTCTCCTCCGCGGCGCTGATATCTTCACAGATTTCTGAGAAATGGGCCTCGAAGCTCGGGCTCTCGCTCTCGACCTCGCCATCATGCGGCGCCGGTTCCATCTTACTGCTGTTGTCCCCATCTGTCACATCCGCTGAGATATCGTGTACTGCTTCCACGCATGTAGTCTCGATCGCTTCGCCTGTAGTTGTCGGCACGGTGTCACTGCCCTCGCTGGTCTCTGAGATCGCGAGTCCCGGCCCGTCATCACCCACGCTGCTCTCCTCCGGCTGCCAACGCTGCTCCTCCGCTTCTCGCAGCTCCGCCGCGTCCCCAAGAGATTCGCACGCCTCCATGGTCGCTCTCTGTTTGTCGGAGGCTCACAGTAATAGACCGAGAGGCGCCACAGTCCACTAACGTCGAGGACGATGACGCTGCACACGTCGCACATGTGCACGTTGAACCTGCTTTTTGTCCACGGGTATACGCTAGTATACGCTTCGTGTGCCCCATCATACAATCTTTCAGTCTAAAAATAGAATCAGTATACACATTCTATCCGGACCGCCGCCCCAAAAGTAGCCGCTCGAGAGGAGCCAGGGAGGTGCCCGACCAAAAGCTGTAAGTGGCCGGCAAAGGATCAGGCGCCCGTGCTATTCGAAGCAGCCAGCGCGGTTTATTTCGGTCGGGCTACAGTATCTAAATCCATCACCGGAGCGAAGCGTCCATCGTTTCTTTCTTCCGTCCCCCGTGGGTCGCCCGTCCTTCTCTCTAAGCGTTCGGTTGTTGGGTGGGAGGGAGCGAGTAGCCACGCGCCGCCATCACCCGGAACAACTGTGTACTCGGTCTCAAGCCCGAGCGACTGGCTTCTTCAGCGCCCGGCGGCGGATCGACTCGGCAGCGGGCGCCAGTCTGCAAGCAAGCGCTCAACTTCCAACTGCTTGGCGGTGGCGTTAGTGGCCAGCGCCAGTGTACATCGTTGGCCGATCGACGCCGAGATCCTGCGCCTGAAGGTATGGATGCGGCGTTTGGTGGGGACAATGCGACCAGCCGAGGCACTGACAGTTTGTGGCTGCAGCTTGAACAGCATGGCGGATCGCCCGAAGGAGATTGAACAGACTGGGGACGCGTCAATGCGCGAGACGACCGCGCAGTCGACGCCGGAGCTACACCAACAGCAGCAGGAACAGAAACAGGAAGAGACGCGCGACTCGAGCGCGTGGAGCTTTGTGCAGATGAACATGCATCTGCTGCCGATCGCGCGCCCACTGCCCGTGAGCGTGGCGGCGCACCGCCTGCAGGAGGGCGCGGCGCTGGCCGGGTGCAAGCCGCGCACGCCCAACCAGCGGCTGCATGACCGCGTGCGGCACAGCGGGTCTAACATCAGTCCTCGGCGGCAGGACGGCGCCGGGATCAGCGGCATGAACGTGGTGATCCCGCCAGCGACAGACCGAGCAGGCGACCCGTCCTCCCTGTACCATCGGAACCGCACTGGGTCCGAAGACTGGCACTCCCGTCCGCCTCGACCCATCCCGCCCGAGCTTCGGCTCCGAAGCTGGAGCGACGACGTTGTGCCGCCCCCAGCACCTTCTTCGCCAAGACAGCAGAACGGGTCGCTCCCCACTACGCCGGTGCGACCGTGGAGCCCGTACGTGCAGCGGCGACGAGCGAGCTTGACGCTGTCAGATTATGGAGGCAGCGCGCCCAAGGGACAGTTCAAGGGCAAGCGGATCCTGGAGCTGCAGGACGAGGACCGACGACTGCTCCCGGGCGAGACAGTGACGGCGCCGTCGCCGACCAAGAGGAGCCGGCGGCACCTATAGCCAGCCTTTTCCCTCTCTTGATTTATTCGCTGACCTACGTGAAAGCAAACAAACAGTGCATTTCCTTACAGGACAAGGCGTTCGCCTGACTGAACAAGGAATCCGTGGTGAGAAGCATGCGCGTTCGGACCTGTTTGAGCCTATGCCAGTGTCGTGCTGTATAGTTAGCTAGCCGTACAGGCCAGTTTTCCAGCTCGTGACGGACGAGTGACCGATCTTGGCGTGTCGGGCAGCGAGGTCACCGACCACAGCGCACTGCAAGCGAAGAGTTCGCTGGCCAGTCAGTCGCCGTCGGTGCCGGGCTGGGTTGTTGAGCATTGAAGTCGTGATGCTGCTGGACCACGTGGGCGAGTTTTTACGTCGCAATTGTACCTTATTTCAGCACATCAAGTTCGTTTTGGGGCGTTCCCTCCTGAATTAGACAAATATAGTGTGTACCACATTATTTTGGGGCGAACCCGAGTCCACGTTGAAGCTGACGATACCTTGTTGAGTATATCTCACAATCCGGCCAGCACGCGCTCCCAGGGCGCTGGTCACCCTCTTCCATGCGTGGATGAAGACTTGAGCAGGCCTCCAAAGCCGTATTTCACGCCCGAGCATCAGCGAGAAAGGACAGCCGCCGGCAAGGCAGGAGCTTTACGAGTCGAGAAAGGACCGCCGGCAGCAACACGAGGCGTCTCTCTCAGCGTGGGACCCGCCGGGTGGAGCTCCTTGCATTCTCGTATTTTCTCGTACCGGCACTCGGACCCTTCTATTCCAGCACCGTCAAGCCCCCTCGCGCGCCTACTGCCCGCCGCGGGCGAGCTGACCGTCGGCTGTTTCGCCCGTGGCGCTCGCTTTTGTGCTGGCGCGCTCTAGCTGCTGCAAAAGGTTTGCGGGTCTCTGTTTACGTGACTGACAGAGGCGCAGACGGTGACACGGCGAGTTGTGATTGTGTATGTGCTGTAGGTCACGGCTTGCGAGCGTCATGAGTGGCGGAGGCGCGTACATCAACGACATGAGAGACATGAGGGTGTCCCCAAGCGGGTGGAGTGCGGCCAAGACCAACTGGAGCGGTATAACAGCGCGTTAGCGATCTCCCAGCGCGCCGAAAGGATATATCAGCACGTCGGACTGCCATTCGATCACGAAAGGAGTGGACAAGAGCACGCTTGATCGACAACAGAGCGCTTGGCGACAGTAAAACCCCGCGGCTGACAGGTTGAGAGAGGAAAGAGCGCGATCATGCAGCATTCGAGAACGTCCAAGGGCAAAACAAGCGAGGCAAGAGCGCCTAACACTACTCGAGCACGCCAGCGAATAGTTTGAACGAGTAGTGTAGATCAATCGTGCGCTCGAGTGCTCCGGACAGCAGCACCAACGAAAGTTCGCGCTTCCAACCACCAGCTAGAGCGTGCGCAGCTCCAGTGCCGAAATGAAAACCGCGGGTACAACTGCAGCAGCGACATAACGGCGACCTCGGGCACCAAGCGCAAAAACAAATCAACTAGGGCGCAGGCGGTACACCTGCAACCCACGCGGCGACAACGGCCACGACAACGCCAGCGACTGCAACACCGCCGCTGGGTTCAGCAGCCACCATAGCTGAATTGGCGGCGGCAACACAACGACATTGAGCGGCTGCACGAGGCGGACGCGTGTTCGTGATCTTGTTCCGGATGATCTAGATGCAGGAGCGGACGCGGATACTGAGTTGTGGCCGTTCTGTATTGTACCTTGCAGTTGCTGAGCGTCTCGAGCGGCCGGACCGCGGTCATGTGCGGCTCCGACACGTCCATGGACACGAAGAGCAAGAAGAGCGCGCCAAAACGCGACGCGAGCGCACTAGGCAGCCGCTCCAGCGAGAAGAGCGCGTCCGTGAGCATTAGCGGACCGCGCCGGGCAGCTACATCATCGGAAGTGCGCGTCTAGAACACCATGCTGGAGCGACTCGAGTGACCCAGAGCCACTCACAAGTACGGCACGACTGCAACCCACTCGCGGGTCCGGTACGCTCTTGCGAGAGTAAAAAGAGGGGAAAGAGCGCTATGATGCACCACTCGAGCGTGAAAAGAGCACAACGATGCCACTCGAGCGTTGCGTAGTCCAGACTGAGCAGGGGAAAACGATACAGTGTAGGGAATGGTCAAGAAGGAAGGGTTGATCAAGCTCCGTGAGAGCGGGCTCGTCGACGAGCGACTCGAGTGCGCCGCAGCAGCAGGAGGGAATCGAGAGCGCGTCCAAGAGCGACTCGAGTGCGCCGCCGGACAACGGCTCCGAAGGCAGAGCGCGTCCGAGAGCGACTCGAGTACGCCGGACTGCAGCTCAGCTCCGTCGCGCGGACGGGCGCGTCCAAGAGCTGCTGGCGGTAAGCATTCGCTGTTGATTTCGATCTACATGCGCGGATACTGATCATCGTGGTGGTGTATGGATGCCAAATCTGCCAACGTGCGCGTTTTAGAGCGCCTCGAGCGCCTCGACAAGCGCCTCGAGTGTGTCGCAGCAGCGCCGCGGAATAGCTCGTTTTAGTGCTGCTGACGGTAAGAGCCAGTGGATAGCATTGCGTGTTTTGTGCATGCTGTTGCTCTCGCTTTGCATCATGGCGCGAATTCTAATGGCAAGCGTGTGTGTGGATCGCGGGTATCGGGAGTCCGATATCCGCAATCCAAAGCTCCAGTCCAGGGCGCTGGCAATAATTCAAGTGCAACGAGCGACCCCATCGCGTTCATCACCAGCTCAACATCGATAGCGACTCAAGCTCGGACAAGCGTTGCGTACACATGTCAATGATTCACTTGAATCAGCCGAAAGGACCAAAGCAACCCAGAGCGGTTCGCGACTACGACACACGACGTGCAGACGGCCCCGATGACGATCTCGACGCCACTAATTCTATCTTGTGCATGCACGCTAGTGTCTGATGGAGCTGGAAACACTAATGCTTGCATGTAATCGTGTTGTATGGAGAGAACATTATGGCGTCCGAGGTCGCCACGCGCAAGAACGACGCGAGGCGGAGCGAGAACGACGCGAGGCAGAGCAAAGCCGACGAGACAGGCGAGATCCAGAGCGCTCAGACGGCAGCGACAGCGCCTCAACCGTCTCCAGGAGCAACACGAGCGACACGAGCGACTTAAGCGGCTTGGGAGTCGTCAACAACGCGACGACCCTCTCCGACAGCGCCACCAGCGGCGTCAACAGAGTCACCGGCGGCATCAACGGCGCATGGAGCAGCAACGATAGCGTCCCGAGCGGCTCGAACGACATCATCAGCACCTAGACCGACTTCCAGAGCGCGACAGCAGCGACAACACAAGCGTCATCGACCGCCAGCCGATCGCCTACGACGCCGACACCATCATGCACACCAGCGGCGATGACAGAGAGCGGCCGCCGACAGTCGAGAGTGCGTTCTAGGCGTTCCGACGGAGGTTGCATGTGTGAGAGAGTGATGGTGTCGGTGGTGGGCGAGTGTGGCGCTGACCCTGCGGTTTGTTGTCTTCCTGATGATGCTTTGACTGTGGATTCGCTGCCTGTGCGATGCCGCATTGTAGCGACGTCCTGTACCCGTTCGCCATTGGCATGCTCATGGACGCGAAAGGGCGCGGTCGCGCAACTTGATTACCAAGAGTCAGGTTGCTACAAGGCTGTTGCAGCAACATGCGTAGCCCCTCGCTACTCTTCACGTAACTTTACTTGGTCTTGATTTGCTTCAGGCGCGCAGATCGAACGCGCAAAAGGAAGAGGACGCAAGGATGAACCCGTACGTGGAAGCGCCCGAGACGCAGTTCGACCCGTCGGTGTACATCCACACGGCCACAGGCAACACGGTGAGCCGCAAGAGCACGCTCTGCGGCGCGCACAACATCCACCTGCGCGGCAAGGTCTGTGCATTCGAGCGGACGTGACGCGGTGACCAGTTTCCTTGTCGCCATCCACCGTTTGACGCTGACTGAACGACGCAGGCCATCATTGACGCGGACGTGGTGGTGCGCGCGGACCTGGCCAAGGTGTCGCTGGGACGGCAGTGCGTCATCCGCGAGAAGTGCGTCGTCAAGCCCCCGACGCGCGCGCTGCCCACGTAAAAGCAACGTGTCAATTATTGCTTAGTAGTGTTCGTGGTGGCAACTAACGAGCGCGCCCATGACTACGACGGACAGCGGCATGGTGTTCATCCCGATGAAGGTGGGCGACTACGTGTACGTCGGCGAGGACTCGGTCGTCGAGGCGGCCATGATCGGGTCGTTCGTGCAGATCGGCAAGAACTGCGTTATTGTACGTATCTGCCGCGCTCTCAACGACGGATGCTACGCAGCTGAGGATCTAACCGGCTGCATGGTTATCAGGGCAAGCGCGCGATCATCCGTGACTGCTGCCGCATCGAGGACGACACGGTCGTGCCGGCCGACGCCGTCATCCCGCCCTTCTCGCGCATCGGCGGCACGCCGGGTACAGTGACACTGTGCAATGAGGGGTGGTGCTGAAGGAGGAGGCTGGCTAACAAGAGTTGTCGGATCCGTGCCAGGGAAACTGCTGGAGGACATGCCCGAGTCGACGCAGGAGCTGTGCGTGGCGCAGATCGGCCGGTACTTTGACAACTTCACGCCGCGGCGAGACTGACGCGCTGGACGCACACACTGCGTATCACAAGTGTGTGTCAGAGGCGAGTCTCTCGTTCTGATGCTAGCGCGTCCGTGCAGACGCAATGCGTGACGAAATGGACCGACGGGTGTGTCAGGTTGAATGATATTTTGCCTCATCTAATCGATGCTACAGCCACTTTTTGTTGGCGTTGAGCAGGTGGGACCGCCGGTCGGGACTTGACGGAGTGTAGTAGGCCGGCCCCGGTGCTCCGGACGCTGTGGCAACGCGATCAGCAGCTCGCGTCGTCTTGGATTTGAACACGCTCGATGCGGCCGGCGCTCCAACTGCAGTGGGGCTGTCAGCCATGCCGCGCAATTCGTACGAGCCGGGTCCTGTCCATTTGTCAGGACGAGAGCGTGAATAGCAAGCAATAGGCGGTCTGATCGACCTACGAACCGGACAAACACACGCAGGGACGCACCTAGTTCGCCGTCGGTGGCGAGTTTGCCTGGCATGCGGCCGAATCGGTCGACGGCGCTGGCTTGGAAGGCCGCGCTCGAGTGCGCGCGTGCAATCCAATCGTAGCGCAGCGCGCGCTCAGCGTCTGCGGCGTTATAGGCTCCTGGACCCGGTGTGGTAGCGCTTGAACCAGTCGTGTCCGCGAGACGCTTCACGCCCGACTTGAACACGGGCTGCGGGGACGAACTTGCGCGCGACTGAGACGCTCTGAGCTGGATGGGGTTGTCGTACTGGCCAGGCGCAGGGGCATCCGAGCGCGGCTCGAACCCGCGCGTGCTCTTGGAGACGAAGGCCGTGCGCGCAATGTTCCGAGCCAGCGCCGCGCTCGACTGGTTCACGTTGTACTCACCCGGTCCCGGAACGGGAGACGACGCCTGGTTGACGCTCGGCTTGGGCTGGGCAGGCATGAGGTCGGGTGAGTGAGCTGTCTGATCGACTACTATCGGCAGAAGGCCGGCTTACCGTGTTGACGAAGCTGCTGCTACCGTACTTGCGGTTCTGCGGCTTGCGCTCGGCTCTAGACAAACGGGGGAGCTGTCAGGAAGCCATGCCAAGACCACCGAGCAACTCCCTTCACCGAGATGGAGCACCTCGGAGGCTGGTAGGTACCGGGGCCGGGCACGACGTCGCGCACGCAGTCGCTGAAGCGCTTGGTCTTGGACACGAAGCCCGTGCTGTAGCCGAGCCGCGAGACCGAGCCCGAGTCGACGGTGGTGCGCACGAGCGTCATAATCCTGTGATACTGCCCTGGTCCCGGCAGCTCGTTCTGCGCGCAGTCGGTCGGTCGTTAGTCGGTCACTACAGTAGGTAGAGGCTCCATGTATGTCGAGTAGCGTACATCATTGTCTCCGAAGCGCGTAGTGCGATTGCCGAACGCGTTGCGCTCAGTGGCGTCGCGGTGCAGCACGGTCTCGAACTTGGACGGGATGGACGCCACGCGCTGCTCCATGGATCAACCAGTTGGCCATTAGATCAAGCGTAAGCCCCCTTGCACCACTCAACCGACGTGCCTCGCCGCTGCTGCTGCCGCTGGAGGCCGGCCAGTGCTTGTTGGCGCCGCGCAGCACTGAGCCCGTGGCCTTGGTGCCGACCTGCCGGAAGTTGGGCTTGTCACTCGCCAGCATGGGCTCCCCACGTCAGTCCTATCGGTCGGTCAATGGGCAATGGGCCGGTTCGATAGTCATGCGGACCGTCTAGAGCCGCGCGTCTATATTTATATGTATGGCTTACTGCAGGAGCCTCTCGGGTAGCGTCGACATGCTCCGTAATAGCGCGAGGGGCTGCTCAATAGCTGCTGGGCGTCGTCTCCTGCGCCGCTTTATTCCGCCTGGCCCAACCCATTCGCTGGTCTTCTCTGTGCCCATACAAATCTTAATATATTCATCCGGTTCTCTTCTTTGCCAGTCGAAAGAAGCGATGGCACCGACGCCCACGGAGACGACAGCGCAAGCGCCGCGCGTCGTGGGCAGCGACAACAGCGAGCGCCTGAGTATGAAGACGAGCGAGAAGCCGCTGGTAGCGTTCGCGCTGGTGACGGACGTGCAGTACGCGGACGTGGAGGACGGCTGGGACTTCCACCACACGTCGCGCCGGTACTACCGCAACGCGCTGCCGCAGCTCGAGGCGGCCGTATCAGAGTGGCTGCGCGTCGCCAAGAGCGAGGAAGAAGAGCATGGGGACCGTCTGCGCTTCGCCATCGACCTGGGCGACCTCATCGACGGCAAGAACAAGCCCGCGGGCACCTCGCGGCAGGCGCTGGAGCGCGTCCAGCACGCGTGGGAGCCCTTCGAGCGCGAGGTGGGCGTCGTGCACCACCTCGTGGGCAACCACGAGCTGTACAACATGTCGGTGGACGACTTCAGGCGCGAGCTGCTCTGGAAGGCGGCCGAGCGCAGCTACTACGCCTTCACCGTGCCCGAGGCGCCGCGCTACCGGTTCGTGGTGCTCGACTGCTACGGCTTGTCGATGCTTGGGCGCGAGAAGCAAGACCCGGCGCGGCAGGAGGCGATGGCGCTGCTACGACGCATCAACCCGAACGAGAACCTCAACTCGCCGACGGGCTTGAGCGAGGAGCAGCGGCGCTTCGTCGCGTTCAACGGCGCCGTCGACCGCGAGCAGCTCGAGTGGCTGCGCGGCGTGCTCGAGCGGGCGGACGCCGACGACGAGCACGTGCTGCTGTTCACGCACATCCCGGTTCACCCGGCGACGGCGCCGCCCTCGGCGCGGCTGTGGAACTACCCGCAGGTGCTGGAGCTCGTGTTGCGCTCCACGAGCGTGCGCGCCGTGTTCTCCGGCCACTCGCATGACGACGCGTACGTGTTTGCGAGCGGAAAGGCGGGCGTGCGCAACCGGGGCGTGCACTTTGTCGTGAGCGACGCCATCCTCGAGTGCGCGCCGACTGAGACGGCGCACGCCATCGTGCGGCTCTACGAGGACCGCGTGGTGGTGCGCGGGTACGGCAAGATCCCATCGCGTGAGCTGCTGTTCCTCGACGCGAGCCAGTAGACGAAAGGAGGAGCATGCATGTAGACAAGGCCAGGAATGAATGGATACACTACCGACCAGTGAGGACGGATGATGGATTAGAGCGCCGCTGAGTTGAAGCCGGGAACAGTGACGCGTTGGGCGTGCGTCCGTGACTAAAATGCCGTGGCGACTGTCATAACAAGCAGTTTATTTACCGCGGATTGCAGGCAGGAAGCTTCCATTGAGCCGTTAGAGAGCGTGTTCTGACGTCCGTCCCTCCCTTCCTCCTCGCGACAGTAGAGTTGCGGTGGAGACAGAAACGCCCCGCGTATCGAGCCTCGCGCTTTCCTACCGAGCAAGCCAGAAAGAGACGAGAAGCCGACGGGCAGAGAGCAGTCCTTCACACACACAAACGCAGTCGCCGCCGGCGCGACGGAGGCCGCTGCAATCGCGCGCGCCTTTTCTTCACCGTTCAAGCACGCTAGGCACAGCGCCGTACTTCAGTCCGCGCGCATTTAGTGGTGCTCCTCCGACTTGTGGGCGGCCTTGGCGGCCATGGCCGGGCGGTGGTGGCACCAGTACTCCACGAAGCAGCCGGCGGCGCCGATGATCAGCATCATGTGCGCCATCGGCTTCACGCTGTTGGTGTTGTTAACGAGCATTTTCCGCGTCAGTGACGCGCTTCCGGCACCTCTCACAATGACAGAAAAACGCGGCAAGCGGCCCTACAGCACGCACCTGCCCGTGTAGATGAAGCGCTCGCCGTAGCCCTGGGCCCAGGCGTGGAAGCGCGTGGCTGGCGGGTTGGCCGAGCGCGCGGCGATGCCCGCACGAGCGCGGTCCACCAGGTTGGCGGTGGCGGCGCGCGCGGCCTGGTACTCCTCCGTGAGCTTGGCCGGGTTGGTGTCCGCCAGGCGGCGGATCTCGTCGAGCGTGTACTCCTTGGCCATGGTCGTCGTCACTTGAGAGCACTTGAGCACTTGCTCGTTTTCCTGGTTCCGGCCGTTCAAAAGTTCCTCGCGACCTGCGGTGGAGGGGGGAGCCAAGCCCGAAAGAGCGGTCCAGCGCGTGCCAGATTGAAACACGTGTTTTAAACAGCGGCAGTCACTAGAGCGAGAGTGACGGTGTGTGTACTGCACACTGTCCGGATGAGCGCGCTCAATATCCGGATGAGACGCTGACGCGTCGATTCATCAATGCCCTCGATAAAGTATCCACACGTGTCTGGTTCCGTCGGTGCGGACGGGCGTGTCACGTCAAAAACCGAAGCTGAACCCAACGTTAGTGTCTTGCGTTCTGTATGTACCATACAATCCGCAAGTCAGAACATCAAAGATCCGGCGGTCGCACTTCCGCACTTCTGGCGGTTTGTCTCCCTTGCGTCCGTCACTTCACTCGCAAAAAGGTTCAACTCCCCACGAGACAGGCGGTACGGCACTACCATCGCTTTCTTCGCCCATGATGAGCAAGTACCCGCACCTGCTGCAGCCGCTGGACCTGGGCTTCACGCAGCTCAAAAATCGCGTGCTCATGGGCTCCATGCACACGGGGTTGGAGGAGGGCAAGCACCTGTCGCGGCTCGCAGCCTTCTTCGCCGAGCGGTAGGGCGTTCCTTTCTTCTTATTCGAATCGGTGTTTGATGTCCGACTAACGCCGCGGTATTGATGGTACTGCTGCTGCTGATGGCTGACAGAGCGAAGGGCGACGTGGGGCTGATTGTCACGGGCGGCATCGCGCCGAACCGCGCCGGGCGCGTGAGCCCGCTGGCCGCCAAACTGACGACCAAGGGCGAGATCCGCGCGCACCAGGAGGTGACGCAGGCCGTGCACGACAACGGCGGCAAGATCGCCATGCAGATCCTGCACAGCGGCCGCTACGGCTACCACCCGTTCAACGTGGCGCCGTCGCCCATCAAGGCGCCCATCGGCTGGTTCACGCCCAAGGCGCTCACCACCAGTGGCATCGAGAAGACGATCCGTGACTACGCGCAGTGCGCCGTGAACGCGCGTGAGGCCGGCTACGACGGCGTCGAGATCATGGGATCGGAGGGATATCTGATCAACCAGGTATGTGGCTCGGTTTGATTGCGTGTTTGTGGCGGGTGGTGACACCTCTAATGCAACACGGGACTCACATACGCCATGTTGGATGCGATATATTGCATGACAGTTCATCGTGGAGCATACGAACAAGCGCAAGGACCAGTGGGGCGGCCCGTACGCGAACCGCATCCGTTTTCCCGTCGAGATTGTGCGCAGTGTGCGCGAAGCGGTCGGGCCGGACTTCATCATCATCTTCCGCCTGTCGATGCTCGACTTGATCGAGAAGGGCAGCACGTGGGAAGAAATCGTGGAGCTCGCCAAGAAAATCGAGGACGCCGGTGCGACAATCATTAACACGGGCATTGGCTGGCACGAGGCGCGTATCCCGACGATTGCGACCAGTGTCCCGCGTGGCGGTTTCTCCTGGGTTACCAAGAAGCTCATGGGCGAGGTTGGTATCCCGCTCGTCACGACCAACCGTATCAATGCGCCGGACGTTGGCGACCGTATCATTGCGGATGGCCACGCGGGTAAGGACTCGATTGTGTGCTTGATGGCTCTGCTCATCGCTAATCTGTGTGCTTTCTGCATCTCTTCTATCATCAGACATGGTGTCGATGGCGCGCCCATTCTTGGCTGACCCGGAGCTTGTGCTCAAGGCGAAGGAAGGCCGCGAAGACGAGATCAACACGTGCATCGGATGCAACCAGGCGTGCTTGGACCACACCTTCAAGGGCATTACTGCTAGCTGCCTCGTCAACCCGCGCTCCGGACATGAGACGGAGCTGAACTACACGGCGACCGAGAGTAAGCATATTCGATGAACTCCAACCGAACGCATTTGTGTGTTTTGCTGACCTCTACATGTGTATGAATTGCCATTACAGCCCCTCAGCGCGTCGCCGTCGTTGGTGCTGGCCCTGCGGGTCTGGCCTTCTCGACTACTGCTGCCAAGCGTGGTCACGAAGTAACGCTCTTTGATCAGGCTGATGCCATTGGCGGACAGTTCAACATGGCCAAGGTGATTCCGGGCAAGGAGGAGTTCTATGAGACTCTCCGATACTTCGAGAAGCAGCTCAAGCTGACCAACGTGAACGTGAACCTGGGGCAGCGTGTCTCCGCGGATGAGCTATCGGCGGCAGGATTCGACAAGGTGGTGATCGCGACGGGCGTGCTACCGCGCGCGTTGAAGATTCCTGGTGCTGACCACCCCAAGGTGTTGAGCTACATTGACGTGCTCAAGCACAAAGCGTCTGTGGGGAAGCGCGTCGCCGTGATTGGAGCCGGTGGCATTGGGTTTGACGTCGCCGAGTTCCTGACGCACTCGGGCAAATCGGCGAGTCTTGACGCCAACCTATTTGCGAAGGAGTGGGGCATCGACACGACCAACTCGGTGCGCGGCGGCGTTGCTGGCGTTAAGCCCTCTGTGCCCCCGCCGGCGCGTGAGGTGTACCTCATGCAGCGGAAGTCCACTAAGCACGGCAAAGACCTGGGTAAGACGACGGGCTGGATCCACCGCACTTCTCTCAAGAGCCGCGACGTGCACATGATTGGCGGCATCAGCTACGACAAGATCGACGACCAGGGTCTGCACTACACGGACAAGAAGGGCAACAAGCACGTGCTTGAGGTGGACAACGTCGTCGTCTGCGCGGGCCAGGTCCCGTTGCGTGAGTTGGAGGAGCCGCTTAAGAAGCAGGGCGTCACCGTTTACCGTATCGGCGGCGCCGACGAAGCCGGCGAGCTGGATGCCAAGCGCGCCATTGACCAGGGCTCGCGTCTCGCGGCCAAGATCGAGACGGCGACGCCCGGCGAGCCGCTCGAAGCGCCGCCGACGCTCTCGGCCAAGGTGTTCGAGTACCTGGGCAAGTTCCGCTCGTGAGGACTAGCGATGGATGAATAGTGTTATTGCTTTGCCCTCGACGTCTTCAAGCGGGTTAAGATGCAAATAAAAAAGGAGTCTTTTAGTGTTCGTTTACCCTTCCATCGCTTCCCTCGAGCGGTGGGAGGGTGGGAGCTGCTTCCTTGGAGGTCGGTCCGGTTTCTCTCGTCGTCATGAGTTCATTCCTCCCCAGTCTTCTGACGCTTGTAGGACTGCTTGAGCCCGTAGAAGAACGACTGCACGTCTTCCGTGCGCAACGTCTTGCCGCTGGCCGCGAACCCTCCGAGGAACTGCTGCAGGTTGCTCTTCATGTGGTGGTACGCCATGCCCATCTCGACCTTTTGCTCGTGGGACAGCGACTGCGTCAAGGCGTCGGCGGCGCGCTCCTCGTTCTCCGCCGCCCTGGCCTTGGCGTTGCTCTCGTACGCGTACAGCGAGTCGTCCGCGTCCACGAGGAACGCGATGCCGCGGCGTTCGAGCAGCCGAATGCACGAGGAGCACTGGCAGATGGACTCGCGCCACTCGAACGGCCAGAACGTCGGGCGGGCGAGGCTCACAGGGACCGATTCGGGACTCACGTCTTCACCCTCAGACGAAGCGTTGGTCGCTTGCTTCATCAGCTCGCGCAGCCGCGGCTTGAGCGTGCAGACGGTTGGCTCGGTGGCCGGCGCTGGCGATGATGACGCGGTAGCAGTGGCGTCGTCCGTGCTCGTCTCGTTGCCTTCCGCCTCTTCGTCTTCCTCATCCAACGTGTACGCCATGAGGAACGGGTGCTTCTGCATGCACTCGAGGCAGACGAGCTCGTCAAAGTGCTCGGGGACGCCACTGTCCTCTTCTTCGGCAACTTCCGCCGTCGCAGAGGCAGTCGCGGCCGGCAGAATGTGCTCGTCGTGCAGCCAGTCCTCGCAAATGACACACTGCACCATGACCTCTTCGGTCGTGCGCTCCGGGTCCGGGTACGGCCGATGGCACGTGCAGTACTTGCCCCAGAAGTTCTGCGAGTACGCGTTGCGCTCGTTCACGGGCGCCTTGTCCGCGTCCAGCTTGCACGGATTGTCTACCCATTCAACGACACGGTGTTTGTATGAGGACGTAGTATTGAGACAGCGCGCTGGCGTGTGTGTTCGTACCTGATGGGAACTTGCTGTTGCCGCAGTCGCAGCGGAACGCGCGTTTCGTGTACAACTCGACGAGGTTGTGGCCCTCGTGGCAGTTGTAACTGCAGGCCTGCACCAATGTTAACAGTATGACCTGTCAGTGAAGCCTTATCAGCTGGAGGCAAGGGAGCAGCGAGGACGAACCAGACAGATGCCCGCGCGCGTCTCGGGCTTGGCCTCGACGTCGGGCGTACATGTAAGACACGCGTACACCGCCTGAAGGCGCGTCCACGTTGACCAGAGCCTCGTGTTAGTGGACACGACGCGGATATACTGCGCAGGTGACGACGGAAGGGTGGATGCCTACCTGGCGCATGTACCCCATAGGGTAGCTGCAGTTGGTGTTGCTGCAGTCGCCCAGCACGGCGTTGGCGGTCTCGCTCATTATCTCGTCATGCCGCAGCACCTCGGACAGCAGCACTGTGTCCTCCTCGCCGTCGTCGCTCTCTCCATCCTCGCGCTGTTCGCTCGCGGTCGTCGCCTTCTCGCCCGTCGACTTGGCTTTAACCTCGGTCGCAGCGGCAGCAGACACCTGCGTGGCATCCTTCTCCGGCTGCGTCGCCGCCTTGAGCGCGCTCGCGTCCTCGCTCATCGTTTCCCTACCGAAAAATCAATGCGTGGACGTGTTCCCGCCAAAAATACCAAGATGGCGCGCCCTGAAAGTTGCGCTATCCGTGTACAGTTGCGCTACCACTTCAAATACACCTTATTTCTTATATATCCTATCAATTAATGCAACGCACAAGTATATTATTGTTCGTCTCAACAGTAACCTCCGGCATCTAATACATGTAGGTCGACTGGCGGCAAAGGACATGCCGCTCATTTCTATTTCGACCGGCGTCACCTCCTCTTCCTCTTCGCAGTGGCAACGATGGTGTTCTTCGTGTGCGAGGGCTGCAACGAGACGCTCAAGAAGAACAAGGTGGACGCGCACGCGGCGCGCTGCCGCAACTGCTGGGCCGTGAGTTGCGTGGACTGCAGCGTCGTGTTCGAGGGCAACGACTACGCGGCGCACACGAGCTGCATCTCGGAGGCGCAGAAGTACGAGGGCAGTCTGTACCGCGAGAAGGCCAAGGCGGGCGCCGGCAAGAAGCTGTCGGCGCAGGAGCGCTGGATGGAGGTCGTGCAGGGCGCGTGGGCGCCCGCGGGCGACGCCAGGCTGCAGGACGTGCTCTCGCGCGTCGCCGGCTACGACAACGTGCCGCGCAAGCGCACCAAGTTCGTCAACTTCATGAAGAACAGCATCGCGTCCGCAGACGCCGCGACGGTCGAACGCGTCTGGGAGATTTACGAGAGCGACTTTAAGGCCGCGAGCGAGGCGGAGAGCGCGCCCAACCCGGCGGAGGAGACGACTCCGACGACCACGGAGAAGGAGAGCGGCGGCAAGAAGCGCAAGGTCGAGAGCGACGACGACGACGACAGCGCGAGCAAAAAGAGCAAGACGAAGAAGGAGGAGGCGGCGAGCAGCAAACCCGTCAAGTGGACCAAGCTCATCAAAAAGGCGCTCAAGGCGCAGGAATCCGGCAAGGACATGGAGCTGGCGGCGCTGGAGACGAGCGTGCTGGCCACTATCAAGGACAAGAAGCTGGGCGCCGGCAAAAGCGACGCGGAGCTCAAAAAGGAGTTCCACGCCGCCGTGCGGAAAGAGACCGACAAGTTCGCTGTCGTCGAGGTGGTGCGGCTAGCGTAGAGGATGGAGACGGGCCGGCGACCTGGGGAATGGGAACGAAATTGTTGTGAAAATAGACGAAGACGCTGCTCATCCATGGCGCCCTTGTCACCACGCTACACGCACTTGGGAAATAGTAGAAAGTAGAGATTGGCCCGGTCAAACGCGAAGGCAGCGACGACTACGCGGCGATGGCATTGTCCGCCGTCGTGCTGCTGCCGTCCTCGACCGCCTTGGCCTTCTCTACGTCCATGGCCGCGCTGTTCTCCGTGGCTGCATCCCCATCCATCGAGGTGTCGTCGGTACTGGTCTGCGCAGTCGTTGTCGCCTCAGCTTCTTCTGCTGTGTCAGCTTCGGCGACGGATGTCTCTGCATCGGCATCCGTCGTCTCGGCTGGCGCGGCCTCTTCCGTCGCGGCCGCAATCGCGTCAACCGCGGTAGACTCTGCCGTGGTTGCGCTTGCTTCCGTTGCTTCCGCCTCCTCGCTCACTTCCGCTGCGATCGCTTCCGCCGTGTCTTCACTCACGTTTGCTTCGGGCACATCCGCAGTATTCCCGATTGTGTCATCCGTGACTGCTTCCTGCATAGCTTGGGTGGCTTCGGTCTCTTCTGCCACGTCCTGGTTGACGTCGGCTTCGGTAGTTTCCTCCTTCATCTGGGTCTCCGGCTTCATCGATGTGGCTGCGTCATCCACATCGGCAGGTGCAGGTGCAGGTGCAGCATCTGCTTCGACCGAGTCCGACTCCTCGACGGCAACCAGATCTTCGTTTTCGTTGGCCGTATGCTCCTTCTTGTCGGCCACGACTTGCTTCTCATCCGAGCCGCTCTTTTCCTGGGCATCGATCGCAGCCATCTCTTCGTCCTCCTCGACGAACTCGACCTCCTCTGACGTGGTGTTCGCCGTGTCGACCGACGCGGCCGTCTCGTCCGTTTCTTCACCAGCCATCTTGGTGTCGGCGGCGTCAGTCTCCAAGACGGCAGCCTCCTGGTCCCCGGCGTCACCGTCCGCCTTGACTTTCTTCGGACTCGGCTCGTGCGCCCCTCCCGCGTCTTCATCGCGCTCGACGCGCTTCTTGCTCGCAGAGGCGCTCTCCTCCTCTTCGTGGTCGGATTCACTGGCCGACTCCGCTGGGCTCATGGGCGGTGTCGTGGCGTCAATCATCGGCACGTCGTCGCTCGCGACTGGCGCGTCGTCGCCGTCCTTGGCGTCTGCCTCGGGAGCATCAGAGGCGATGTGGCTGCGGATAAACTCCTCCACCTTGTCGAACTTGGAGCTCGTGAACTCGCCCAGCACCTCGCCGCCTTTGTACACGCGGAAGGTCGGGAAGCTCGCCACCTCCAGCTCCTCGATCAGCGGCTCCATGTTGTCCGCGCTCACCCCGACGAAGCGCTGCACGGACCAGCGAAACCCATACCAGTCAGCATCTCGTAGACGCTCAAAACCCAGATCACGAGTACCACATACCAGTTCGCTCAGCTCCTGCGCGAGCGTCTCCATCTGCGGGGCCACGAGTTTGCAGCCGCCGCACCAGGGCGCCGAGAAGCACGCGACCGCCACGTCCGCGGCCTCCGTCGCCGCGCGGAACTGCTCAGGGCTCTCAATGTGCTCGATTACCATCGCTGGGTGGTGTTGGTTGCACTTGGTGACTTAATTTTGTATGGAGAAAGGACGACTTGAGGCCTGGCGCGCAAATTCCGCAGTGAGCGCGGGTGCGCGCGAGGCGGCGCGTCTGGCGGCACTGGTTGCCCCTCTGACGTATCCTAGAGCAGCGCCCATTGGCCAAAATAGCTGCGCTCTATCTCGACTTACATGAGGGTGAGAGCGCTTCCATACGACAAATGCACCGCAAGTCTACCATTTGATAAGGACTGAAGATCATTGTTCGTGCTGTCGAGAGGCCACGTGATTGGCGGATAAAAAACGGTCGCCGGGTTGAAGCGGAACGACGAGGGAAAGGGCGTAACCAAAAGGAAAGAAAGCCACCAACGAAAAAGAAAGGAAACCAATTGTGGGTCCGCAAGGTCTGATCTGGAGCGCCTCACATGACGCTCTAGAACGGTCTACATTATAGCTAACCCGTTTTCTGCCCCACATTACGTTCTGGTCCGTTCCACATCCAAGCGCTGCATTTTCGTCAAGTGTCCCGCGCCTTATTTTTACCGGAAGTCGATGCTGACAGCACCACTTTCTTCATGCTAAATGGAAGAGCGAGGCGGGCTACAAGGGGGCGGTTCGCGCGCGATGACGGAGGGGTCAGCCGCGGCCGCCGGCTCTCCGGGGATTTCCACAGCGCAGATGGAGCCTGTGGCCGCGTCCGCGACGCGCGCGCGCGGCAAGCGACAGCTCGCGGGCTGCCACATTGAAGCGCACACCATCCAGAAGGCCGCGTCCCCCAAGAAGAAGGCGCTCGACCCGCTGCGGTACATGCCGGATCGCGCCGCGTTCTTCGCGCTGTTCACGGTCGCGGTGCGTTTCGAGGACGACGAGGACGCCGGCGCCGCCGAGGACCAGATGCGTCGCGTCTTCCGCACATACAAGCAGTTCAGCGCGCTGCACTCAAGGGTGAGGCGCCTTTCTCCTTATTGCGGGTGCTTATTTGTGTAGCCCCGTCACAAGTGTACTAGATGCTGAGCATTACGCACGCGTGGCGCTTATTGATGGCGGACAGATGCTCAAGATGTATCCCAAATCGAACCTGCCGCGCGACCTGCCGACGATGCGCAAGAAACGCTACGACAACGACTACATTGAGCAAAAGCGGCAGGTAAATGCTCGTCTATTGGGGCCCTATTGTCACTGGTAGATGCTCATGAGCTAACGGGTTGGCCTTGTGACTGATACAGGAGCTGAACGAGTACCTGGTGCAGTTGCTGCTGGTGCCGGAGGTGCGCTCGTCCAAGCTGCTGCGCGAGTTCCTCGAGGACACGCACTTGTCGGACGACAGCGACGTGGACGAGAGCGGCAGCGTGCCGTCTAAGATCCTCGAGGGGCTCCCGGGCACGATCGTGACGGTGCGCGCCGGTCAGTCGTTCTCGCTCAGCCTGCCGCTCGCGAACGCCGGCGACGTGGCGTCGTGGCAGTTCGTCACCAAGAAGCACAGCATCGGCTTCAGCGTGTCGTTTAACGGCCAATTTGTAAAGCCGTACACGCGTGAGGAGTCCACCGCCAAGGCGATCAAGGGATACTACCGCTGCGCGGCGCCGGGGACGTGCACGCTGGACTGGGACAACACGTACACGTGGAGCAAGGCCAAGGTACTGGTCTACTGGGCTGAAGTGGAGAAGAAGACACCATCAGCTGCTGCTTCTGGCGCTAGTGCTGCTTCTTCGCTGCCTTCCCCATCGTCGACGACGTCCTCGCCCTACCCATTCGTGCTGGGTTCAAATCTCATACCGACATCTCCTGCCAACAGCAGTGCTGGCTCCGACAGAAGCTGGAGTATGCCAGCTATAGACCGAAGTGGCGCTGCCTCACCAAGAGGCGATGATGGCGACCGCTGGCGCTCCGGGTACATCGCCCAGACGCGCAACCGCTCCATGTATCCTCGGCGGATCGTGAACTCGTCCATCTCGCTCATCACCAAGCCGTTCGTGTCGGGCTCCACGCGCAGCCGCTCCAAGGACGAGCAGATCAAGGCAGGATCGCTCATCGTGGAGCGTAGTGTCAAGTTCCGTGGCCGCCACTGGTACCGCAAGTGGTTTGTGCTGGACACGCGCAAGTGCTTACTGCGATACTACGAGTCGGAGGTGGCCGCCCAGCGAGGACTCTCACAGGCCAAGCTCAACCTGAACAACAAGTACGCATCGCTTGCCATTACAAGCAGCATTGCGCTCGACTCGGCGCCCACGCCGTACATGTTCATCGTGCGCACGCGCACACGCTGCTGGAAGATTTGCGCGGCATCGTCCGCCGAGTACACGGCCTGGGAGCACGCGATCTCCACGGCCATCTTCACGGCGCAGCTCTCGCGAGAGGAGCGTGCGGAGAAGAAGCGACGCCGGAAGAGGGGGAAGAGTGGAGACAGCAGCGAAGATGGAGTCGCTGAAGCTGGTGCTGCAGCGTCAAAGCGCGCACCGAGATCGTCAGTCGAGGAAGACGACGATGGTGACAACGATGATGACGACTCGAAGGCTGACGACGACAACGAGTCGGAGGAGTCGGACGAGGAAAACGGCGATGCCACTGGGGACGAGGAGCTGCCGCGCATCTCGGAGGACGAGTCGGTCGTCTCCGTTGCGAGTTCTGGCACGCGCGACGCTGTCATTCAAGAGCAGACTGTCACGGCACGCCGCACTGCCGATGGTGGCGAGAGATGGGCGCTCGATCTCCGCACGCTGCCGCTACAATGGAAGCTGGCGCTACTTGTGACGCTGAACAGCGCGCTGCTGACGCTGCGGTGGACGCCCACACTGCTGATTGTGCTCATGCTGGTGGCCGTGGACTGGCTCCTGACGCTGCGCTTCATGCGGAAGTCGTGGCGGGAAAAGACGCGGGCGGCGCGACACGGCAACAGCAACAAGCAGGACTAAAGGAGAACAACAGCATGGCGAATGCACGTATCATTCATTGCGTGACTTGGCCCGCTTTCCGCCCTCTGAAGTCTGCGTTCAAGTATTCAATGAGATATTCCCTATATTGGTAAGCAAATTGCAGTGTATGATGGGGACGTTCGGCGCGGCAGCTCGAGGCAGATCCTGGAGACCGCGTGCTCCTAGCTAGACCTGGGTCCCGTCCCCGCTTAGTGGAGCTGCTCCGCTGGAGTAAGCGCAGCCCAGCGCCGCCAGAAGCAGCTGCCGTCCGAGTTCCCTGCCAGCTCGAACGAGCGGCTCCATGCGTTGAGCTTTTTGCTAATGCGCTGCGCCAAGAGTTGCGATGGGTACTCGACGAGCCAGTACGTGGCGGTCGACAGCAGAAAGATGAGTCCGAAATGCGCGAAGAACAGATCGTACCGCGTCTTCTGAGCTGACACCGAGCTGTAGATGACAAAGCTGTGCAAC
>JAADXW010000225.1:0-29589 GCA_023337975.1 Phytopythium ostracodes
CAAGTGTAGGGCGGCACACCCCCACGCGCTCTGTTCTCCCCCCCACACACGTGTGAATCCCATAGTGAACTCCAGTGCATCCAAGCGCGGAAACAAGAAGACAGGCGCGCTTATCCCCTCGCTCTTATTCGCGCTCTTATCCACACACTACTACCCCGAGGCGTCGTGTTCTAGTGTACGAGGAAAAAGTGCGGAGTCGTTTCCCCCTCCCCCGCGAGATGAACGCCGACCCGATCGACGAGACGGCGGCGATCGCGCGGACCGGCGACGAGGAGGCGTACCTGGCGCAGCGGCAGTCGACCATGGACTCGGCAACGCTGGACAAGCTCATGCGCGCCGAGAAGCACTTGCTGCAGGCCGGACAGGCCACCGCCAACGCGTGGAAGCTCATCGGGCGCACGCCCACGGACGGCGAGAACCCGTCGGGCGGCAGCAGCGCCGACGAGGGCGTCGACGCGTCTCACCTGTCGTCCTCCCCGCCGCCGGCGTCGTCCTCCGCGTCGAACAACAACGGCAGCAGCAGCGCGTCGTCGAGTAACCACAGCTTCATCGCGGACCGGCGGCTCGTGCAGTCGTTCCACAGCACGGCGTCCAGCCACGCGTCCGGAAACGGCAGCAGCGGCGTTGCCGGCGAGTCGTCATCCTCCCCGCGGTTCCCCATGTCGATCCCTCGTCCGGACGGCGGCCGATCATCGCTCGGCGCGTACCCGTCGACCAACTATGAGCGCCCGATGCACTTTGGCGTGCGCTCCGCCATGGACTTTAGCAGCACATCGACCGACGCCAACGTCATGGCCGAGAACGGACGCAGCCGCTCGACGCACGGCAACCTGTTCGGCTACACGCGCGACGCGCCGCCGCAGTCGGACGTGACGCTCTTCACCTTCACGGTCAAGAAGTCGGACAGCGTGCTCGAGAAGCTCGGCAGCCGCCGCGCGTCCATCCAGCTGCAGGTCGATATTGAGGGCCGCATGCTCAACTTTTTGTCGCCGCACGACGCCAAGGAGAGCTACTCGTGCGCGGCCGTGACGGCCAAGCCCCAGGCGCGGCTCGGCATGCAGCTCAAGATCCAGACCAACACGGCGTCGCTCAACAAGAAGATCACGTTCTTCAGCGTTGAGGACCGCGCCAACTTTGTCACGGCACTCGAGGAGGGCAAGGTCATGTACCGAAACAACAAGCCATCGCCTCATCATGGCCACGGCATGAGCATGACGGGCGGCGCAAACAGTACTGGCTTTGGCTCCGGCAACAACGGTGGTAGCAGCACAAGGGACATCAACGCCGGCACGAGTGGCGGCAGTAGCGCTGCTCCAGGAGGCGCGGGCAACGCCACAAGCGGCGGTGCCAACGCGAGCAGCAGCGCGTGCAACACGACGGGAAACAGCGTCAACGCGTGCGACAACCCGTCGCACCACCACCACCACCCGTCCGTGTCCTCACGCGCAACCACGGAGGTGATTGACGACACATCGTCGATCGTCTCGAGCGACTTTACACGCTCCAAGATCCGCGATTCGATAGTGACGGACCACTTCGCGCTGCTGCCGGGCGAGTCGGTGCTGGAGCACGTGCAGCGCGTGACGAATCTTGTGGTTATGTCCCAGTCGGACCGTGCCGTACAGGGCGTGCTCAAGATCACGTCTTACCGCATTACATTCACGCCATACGACGCGAGCTGGAAGTTCGGCTCCTTTGAGCTCCCGCTCGCTGCCATCGACCTCATCACGCGCGACGGGCTCATGCTGCTCATCACCTGCAAGGACATGCGCACGCTGCGACTGGCAATGCACGACGCATATTCGCGAAAGAAGGGGTACGACCAGCTGCCGTCCACGCCCGACTTCCGGTGGCTCAACCTGCTCACGCTGCGCATGAAGCCTCCGAACATGATTGGCGCGCTGTTCGCGTTCGACTACCACACAGAAAAGGCCAAGGAGCGCGCAGTGCCGCTGAATGAGATGACGAACGGGTGGTTCGTGTACTCGCCCTTTGCCGAGTACCAGCGTCTTGGCTTCCTCACGGCGCACAAGAATGTGGGTGGCGGCAGCAAGGGAGACGACGATGCCAACTCTGTCATCACGTGGCGGTTGCTTAAGAACTCTAAGTTCCGCTTTAGTCCGACGTACCCACAGCTGATGGTGGTACCGTCGCTCATGTCGGAGGAGCAGCTCGTGCAGTCGGCGCGGTTCCGTTCGCGTGCGCGCCTGCCAGTCGTCGTGTGGCGGCACCCGGTCAACAAGAGCGTGCTTGCGCGCTCCAGCCAGCCCAACTATGGCATGGCCGGCAACCGGTCCGAGCCTGACCGTATCCTGCTGCGCGCATACCGCGACTCGGCCAACAAGAACAGCGCCGGGGTGTCGCCTCCGCTTCACATTATCGATGCGCGGAAACCCATCGCGACCAAGGGCAACCGGCTCAAGGGCAAAGGTGAGGCGCTATAACTGACGCGAGCAGTGTGGTATAGTTGACTGACCAATTGCTTCTGACGACTAGGTGTCGAGAACTCGCAGCACTACGATAACGCGCAGATCGAGTTCATGGGCATCGCCAACATTCACAAGATGCGCGAGTCCTGGGAAGCGCTCAAGGGTAAGTTGGATCGGCGCACGACGCTTACGGGTTAGAATTCATGGTCGCTAACTTGTTCCCTCTTCGTGTGATTACAGCGCTCGTGAGCCCCAGCAGCGTTGAAGACGGCGACAAGCACTACCACAACCGCCTTGAGAGTACGTTGATCGTATCTCCCTTGGTCGTTGCTTGACCCTTGGTCGGCATTCTAACGAGATCTACCTCCATGGCTACGATAAACCACAGATACTCGATGGCTCAAGCACGTGATGCGAGTGCTATCGGGCGCGCGGCGTGTGGCCGAAGTGCTGCACGAGGACGGCGCGTCGGTGCTCGTGCACTGCAGTGACGGCTGGGACCGCACGCCTCAGATGGTGGCGCTCGCGCAGCTCATTTTGGATCCTTACTACCGCAGCATCCGGGGCTTTGCCGCGCTCATCGAGAAAGAGTGGTGCTCGTTCGGACACAAGTTTGCGGACCGCATCGGTGTTGGCAAGGATATCACGGACCAGCCGAACGAGCGCTCGCCCGTCATGATGCAGTTCCTGGACTGTGTCTGGCAGATGACGCGCCAGTTCCCGACCTGCTTCGAGTTCAACGAGAAGTTCCTGCTGCACATTGCCGACTCGCTCATCTCAGGTCTGTACGGCACATTTTTGTATAACTCGGAGCGCGAGCGGTTCCTCGACAAGGTATGGGAGCGCACCGAGTCGGTCTGGACGCCCGTGCTCGAGAACCCGGTGCCCTTCCGCAACCCGTTATACCGCCAGACGAACCGCGTGCTGTACCCGCGCGCGAACCTCAAGCGCGTTGTGCTCTGGGACGCCATGTTCTTCCGGTGGGACCCGGAAAGCCATCCGGACTACATGGAGTATATGGAGCCCGTGGGCCACCACGAGCACAGTCACGACGATGGCGGCAGCGATTATCACGCGGGTGGCACTGGTGGACACGATCACGATGACAACGTGTCGGAACTCGGCAGCGATATCGTCGGAAGCGACCTTGGCGGCGTAGTTGTCGGCGGGATAACCTACGGCGGGAATCGGCCGGATCCGGCAGGGCTGGTGTCGCCATCGATACTGCCGATCGAGGCTGGCGGCGAGCTGGACGCGGAGGAGAAGGCCATGCAGCTCGAGATCGACGGTATCCACGACTACGACGAGTTCCGCAGCAAGATCACGCTCTCGGACTGCTCGGACATGAGCGACGACGAATTCGAAGAGTCGCCGACAGACAATGGAGCTGCCGGCAATAATAGCGGCGGGGAGCCGTTTGATGACACTGACGGCGTCGCTCCTTCTCAGTTGTCAGCAAGCGCTGCTGCCAATCTTGAGGACCTGCTCGCCGAGTTTGACGACGAGACGCTCGAGCGGTATCGGCGAGGCGTCGAGGAGCGCACGCGGCAGCGCGCGCAGGGTCGGAACCTGCGCGAGGCGATCCAGACGGCGCCCGACCAGAGCCGCATCAAGTTCTTGGAGCAGCTGCTGAGCGAGAGCGTGGCGCGCGAGCTACAGCTCGAGGCCGAGCTCGACTCGGTGCTTCACCGCATCGGGTCCATCACCGCGGGCGCCGCCGCCGGCTCGTAACGCGGCACGTCCACTTGCCCGTGTCGTCGACTCGACCGTTGTGTGTGTGCGTGTGTGGTTGATTGGTTGTGTCGAGGTGGTTGGAGGGGCAGCGTGCGGGAAGGACGAGACGAGGCGGCGACGCGGCCCTCGTCTCTCTCTCTTCCCGTTGTTTTTGTCTTCAAGCATGTGCGCCGAGACCCGAGAATTGGAGCCGAGGCCCCCGGAAGTGATAGATTTCGTATAATATATATACCATACCCTCCCTGCCATGCGCGCGTCCTTCCTAGCACCTTCATGTGCACATATTGATCCTTAGTAACGCCATGAGGGTCATTGTGATGGTCGTAACTGGAGTCGGTCCTCTTCCTGCGCGTATGGATCATTTTGAATGACAGTTTTACACATCCACTCTATTATTCGTTGAGTCTTACTGACCAATGCACACAGCGGAGACCATACATAAATGGGGGACAACGCGGACGAACAGGAGCTGCTCGCGGCGCTGGGCTTCTCGAGCTTCGGCGCGGCCCAGCGCTCGCGCAAATGTGCTCGGCTCTCTCCACCGTCGTCCGCGGACACTTCGCCTCAGTTAGCGCAGCTCGCGCCGGGCACGGATCTCGAGCACGCGCTGCCAAGGGACTTCCCGTGGTCAACGCGGTCGCTTCGCGGTCCGCACGGCGTGCTCTTCCTCGTCAAGTCGCCGCAGAACCAAGGCGAGACGCTAAAGCGAGCGCTTACTAGTCGAGATGTCGATGGTTCCGTTGCGGCTGCGGCCTCGGACGAGCGAGTGCGGAGCGAGCAGCGCAGCGCTGAGCTGCTGGAGCGACTCCAGCGCGCCAAGACGTGCTTCGACGCGCTCGACAGCGAGCAGTTCCGCGCCGCTCGCAGCGCCAGCAACGCGTTTGAGCGTATCGGGCGCCACCGGTTCCTGAACCGCTCGGCCATGAAGCTCGCGACGCTCGACCACGTCTTCCAGTGGACAAAGACAGCGGCGGAGACCACGAGCAGCGGTGCCGCGGACGCGTTCGTGTTCGCCGACATTTGCGGCGGACCCGGCGGCTTCTCCGAGTTCCTCTTGTGGCGCCTGCAGCGGCCAAGACGCACGCAAACCAAGCACACCAAAGCCACTGGAGACGCTTCCAACTCGAGCGGAAGCCACGACGGAAAGCTGGAGCTCTCGCGCGTCGACGGGTTCGGCATCACGCTGCGTGACGCCGCCAACCGGTGCGACTGGCGCCTTCCGTCAGATCTGGCGCGCGTCATTACCGTCGACGATAGTAACCGCACCGACGTCGGAGATGGCGCGACTGCTGACGCGGAGAGCGGCGGCGGAGCGACGTTCACGATCTGCTACGGGGCCGACGGCACGGGCGACGTGTACTCGCTCGCCAACGTGCGCAGGTTCCGCGATGCCGTGCGCGAACGCCATCCGTCAGGTGTATCGCTCGCCGTGGCCGACGGCGGCTTCCTGGATGCTAGAGACCGCGCCAACCAGGTATCGAACAACTTTCTGCTCGATCTGTGGCTGAGGGCTGTTTCGGTTGACGCTTTCTTTCGATCTTGCAGGAGGTTGTGATGACGCGGCTCGTGACAGCCGAGGTGCTGGCCACGTTCTCCGTGCTGCGACCCGGCGGGGACTTTGCGTGCAAGACGTTCGAGCTCGCGACGCCCGCGATGCGCGAGCTCGTCTGGCTGCTGCACCAGTGCTTCGCTGAGCTCACGATCGTCAAACCCATTGTAAGACCCAAACATTGCAAGGAGAAAGAAGAGCGTCAAGCCTGAACGTGTGCTGCCGTTCGATATCAAAATGCACAGACCAGTCGGCCGGCCAGCTCGGAGAGGTACATCATCGCCCGCGGCTTACACGGCGATCTGCCGTTGCAGGACATCACAAAGCGCCTGGAGGCCTGTGTTGTTGGAGACGATGCGTCGCCAACGCGTGTCTTGCTGCCTGATCGAGCTCCGTTCGAGGAAGACGACGCGTTCCATCAGTTCATGGCTGCTGCCAGCGACAGGCATGTTGCACCACAGCTCATGGTGAAGGCGTGCATGTGGACTTACGTCTGGCCTTGTGTTGTTGGCTGCAGATTCGCTACAGCCCAGACTGCTGCGTGCGAACGCATCATGGAGTACGCCGAGTCGACTCCGAAAAGGTTGGGGAGGAGGATACTTGCGCGGATTATCACACTTGGTGGGGTTGCTGACTTGTTCTTGGACTCTTGTGCATGGCAGACAAGCGGGGATGCGCGACGAGCAGCGGCGGAGTGTTGATCCTGCGCAGTACTACGCGTGTTGGCGCCTCGCCGGTCCCGCATCGCCCCGGCGCTAGCTACTGCTCAGCAACTGCTTGAAGATGTCGTTGGCGCCGTCGACCGAGTAGACGCCGACGCAGCTCACGCGGACGCTCTTCTTGAGCACGCGGCCCAGCTTCCGTCTGGTAGTCCGCAGCACGCGGAGGGTGTCAAGGGGCGACAACGAATCGATTTGTTTCGTGACAGGGCTGTACATACCTGTTCATGGGGTAGATGACCGGGATTTCCTGCTGCTGTGCGGTGGCAACCAGCTCGTGAACTGCATCGCCGAGCGACTTTGCGTCTTCCACGTCCGTTCCAATGATCAGCAGCTTGATCTTCTGCTGCACGACGCCTCGACGAACCTCGTGCAAGCCGAGCACGAGACGCCGCGAGCGCTTGTCTTGCAGCGGGTTCTGCACGTGCGCGCGCTCCTGTTTCGGTACGGATGCAGACATCAATTCCGTAAGATAATGCAAGCGATGAGAGTGCCTCACACCGTCAAACGGACCTGAAGCGTGGCGAGACGCTGCAGCAACGCGATCGCGAGCTCAGTGACTGCTGTTGACGACGTACTTGGCGCAGTCTGGCTCGGCATATCAACACGACGTCAGAAACCCATTCGATGAGGGACGTACAAGGCGACCAGCGCAATACCAACCTGCGTTGCAGCAGCTTCTGCAGCCACCTCGGCGGGGCTGATTCTTGTCTGAATGGACGGTTCCTTTGGCTCTTCATCGACGTCTTGCTGGTCTTGAGCTAGATACGCCTTGAGCGGGCGTCCGCCGTACTTCTTGCCGTCCACATTGCCGATGAACTCGGAAGCGGCCGCCTCGCTTTCGCACTCAACAACACAGTCGCCCGACTCCCGGACGATCTGGACGTTAGTGACCTGGTCGTAGCCGGCGAAGTACTCGCTGACCTCGCCTTTAATGTCTTCGTACTCGTCCGAGTCTTCCAGCTCCTCGGGGTCAATCATACCGTTCACTCTGACGGCAACGCTCCTGGCGATCCACACGCATGTGACTTGCCGGCCGCCGAACACTTTGCCGTTGTAGAACTCAAACGCTTCGGTCGCCGCGTGCAGCGCTTTATACCTCACGACGATGCTTCCGACGTCAGCATTTGCAGATATGTCTGCTTCACTGCGAACCACTGCCAGCTCCTCGATCGCTCCATGCTTGGACAAGTCATCATTGGCTTCTCGGCAAACATCCTCGTACTCATCGTCGTCCCGCAGCTCCTCCGGATCGAGCAGGTTATGGATAACAAGCGAGATAGTCGCCACGGGCTTCTCCCCGTCCTGCAGGCTTTGCTGCTGCTGCTGTCTACGCCTTGCGCGGTCGCGTATCACGTTGTTTTTGAGCTTAGACGGTCGCTTACTCTTCTTGCGGGGAATATCTTTCTCAGCTGTCTGCGAGTGAACCGGTGCGTCCTTGCCCTCGTTTGTTGTTGCTCGAGGCGGATCCCCGCCGACTGATAGAGCATCGCTGGTAGCCAGACGAGCAGACACAGCATGAGATCCATAGACGCTGCCGTCGAGCGCTGCCACAGCAACGCGGGCACCCTCGAGATCTGCGAACTCTGCGGTGACCACGCCGCTCGCGTCGTCAACCACGAGCGACTGGAGCTTCCCGTGTCGACTCAGCGCCGCTCGAAGCCCCTCCTCGACGTCAGCGCGCTCGTCCGCATCCTCCAGCTCCTCCATATCGACCATGTTCGTCACCAGAACCTTCACTAGTCGTTGAGCGGCGCTACCGGCTTCTCCGTTCCTGGCATCAGCAACACCAGTCGCCCGGATCTTGCCTCGGCTTCTCGGCTTCTTCTTCTTCCTCCTCTTGGACGCTTGCTGCTCCTGCTTCTGCTGCTGCCCACCAGGTGCCGGTCGAGCTGCCGCCGGCGCGCGAGCGGACGCGTCAATGAGCTCGCCAAGCGACAGCGTGGGCCCCCGCGGCGTCGGCCGCCAGCGCCGCCGCTCGCCGCTCATGTCAAGTTGCGACTCGTCATTTGAGCTCCGTTAGGTCATGTTACGACCATCTGAATACATACGAACTTAACGCTAAAGTTCGCATTCGTGGGTTCGAGTCGCTCGTGACGATTGAAGTTGCAAAGATGAGCCGCTCCGGGCGCCACGAGACGCTGCTGAGCATCTACGGCGCCGCAGAGAGCGGCACGGCGGTCAAACGCCTGGCGCAGACGTCCAAGAAGCCGACGCGGCCGCCGTCTTCGTCGTCCAGCGCGCCGCGGCTGTCGAGTCGCAGGGAATGGACGCGGAGGGTCAGCGCGCGAAGCGACGCCGACGCGGTGGCGCTGGCCGTGCCGAGTGACGCTGCTTGTGGAGTCGTGGGCGATACCGAGGCGTGTGGAGAGGGAACAGACGATGCGGGAGTGCCACCTGTCGAGACGACCAACAACAACAGCAACAGCAGCGACAGGCAAGGCGAGCCGAAGCAGACGGAGACGCCGGCCGGTCCGGCTGATGCCACCACGACCCGATCCGACCAGCCAGAGGTCGACGCATCGCAAATAATACGTCAAGTCCAGCAACGAAAGGCGGTGGACAACTCGCTTGTGCTGTCCTTTTACGGCGACGGGTTCCTGGAGGTCCGGCTCAAGCCTGAGAGCCAGCAGCTCATGGCGCCGCCGCGCGACGGGCTCGAAGGGGGCAGCTTCACTATCGAACTGCTCGTGTTCAAGGCTGCCAACGTGGCCAAGCCTACGCCGATCATGTAGGAGGCATTGTTATCATGTTGATTTGTTGTCTATCGGTGCTAACTCGCGTCTTGCTGCTACTCCTGCCCAGCGAGAGCGAGAAGACGCGGCATCAGCACCCGGAGATCGACGACGCCGGCGAGTTCGTGCGCTGGACGTGCTGTGGGGACACGAACCCCAACGTGTACGGGTGTTCCGTCGCCATCAAGAGCGCGAACGACGGTCGGAACCTCCCAAGGATTTTTGCCGGTGCGTTGATACTTTTGCTGTCAGACAATAGCGTGTGTTAGTATCGTGACTGACTGCTCTTCAGACGTGACGACGCCGAAGCTTCTGGCCGCCAAGCTGCCGAACCAAGAGCTCGGACGCAGCATGGGTTTCACCATCTACGATCGCGGGCTCTCGAGCAAGCACGACAGTGGCTGCCGCATGTGGAGCAGCAGCCTCGAGTGCTGGGCCAACCGCTACGAGATCCCGAGCAACCGCTGGGTTAACTTCACCGCCGCGTTCGACACAAAGTACCTCGCGATCTACTTTGACCAAGAGCTCGTCGACTGCGCCGACGTGAGAGTCTCTCCCGTGCCTACTGCGCCGCCGGTGACACCCCGCGAACGCGTCAAGCGGAGCGACTCGCAGTGGATTGCAGCCGCCTCGACCATGAACTCGGTGTACATTGGCGGCCACCCCTCCTATTCGAGAAGCGTCAGCGAATGGCGGACGCGGATCGGATTCGTCGGTCTGGTTGGCGCGTTCACCTTACGCGCCGCCTCAGCAGACGTAGTCGACGCTGCTGGAGCTGCGAGAGCGCAATCTTCAGGCTCTCAAGCTAACGAAGCTCCAATCGGAGCCGCTTTGGGGTTATCGAACCAGCATAGACTCACTCTGGCTGCTCTGCGGGTTCCTGACGTTGGCAAGGTGCGCGACGCGTCCAAGTTCCGCCAGCCGGTGAACTGCCGGCGCACGCTCTTCTGGCGCAGAGAGTTCCCTCCGTTGCCCCAAAAGTCGATGGCAGGCATGCTCCTCTTGGGCAACTTCTTCCACGGCGGACACAACGACTTGGCCGTATCGAACGCCAAGTCGTTCGAGAACTTGCTGCTCTCGGTCGTCCAGGCCGCGGACTTCCGCGTCATCATCGAGTACGCCTTGGACTCCGACTTCCGGGTCGGCCACGACTACGGCTGCCGTTCGCAGACGGAGTACGATCAGAAGTCGCTCGCTCTCGTGCGGGGTATCGAGAGGATGAGCCCCTTGCTGTCGGTTCTGGTGAACGAGGACAAGTCGGGGCCTACGACGCCGCCCATTGGGTCCTTTGAGATCCGAATCGAGCTGACGCGAGCCGTCGGGAGGGAGCCCGTGACGATCGAGCTCCACTCGATGGTCAGCTCCGGCTGCTTCCCCAACGAGTCTGAGATCAAGAAGAAGATCGAGGCGATCGTCCTGTTCGAGGCCAAGCGGTGAGATGGCCTTGCACCTTGCACATGCGCTTGCTCTCGCAACCAGACTAACTTGTGCGTCTCACAGCCCACAGGGCGAGGAGATCTACACGCAGGCCACCCGCCACTTCCTGGCGCTGGCAGAGCGCAGTCGGCAGAACCGAGAGCGCATCTTCTTGGAGTCGGTGATCAACCGCAAGGTCGTCATCACGGAGCGCAAGATCGTGGCGCTGTTTCAGAAGCTAGGCTTCTTCTTCGCCGTGGCGGAGGCCCACGAGGTCGTCAAGTTCTTCAGGAGTGTGCAGGTGCGTCTGTCGCGGTCAATGTGCTCATGAAAACGAGTGTTGAAGGCACTAATATGATGATCTCGTCCCACGCAGGACAACTACTCGCGGAACCGCGGCCGCATCGAGGACCTGCCGAGTTTGTCCATGCTCTCACCGACGGGAGAGGGGCTGTACTCGCTGCCCTTCCTGAAAGCCGTTTCGCTGTCGTCCACACTGACAGTCGACGGCAGCTCCAAGCAGTCTCCGTGGCGCTTCGTGTGCGTGCTGCTCGACCACGACTTCCAGCTGGTTGACTTCGTCCGGGAAGAGTGCCCGACCACACACGACGGGGCCTTGTCGTACCGCCAGAACCGATACTCGTACGGCGGCTTCGTCGACCGGCTGCTCGTCAACTTGAGCGCGCTCCCAGGCCGCGTCTACTGCCTCCTGTTCTCGCTGACGAAGCGATCCGGAGCGTCCGAATCGACCAATAGTGATCTGGAAATGAACACCTCAAGCCAACGTACACACCACGCGCGGGTGCAGTTTGAAAACAACGACACGCGCCACGTTCTCGGCATGTTTGACGCGGTCCCGACCGCTTCCTGTCGCTGGCTGACGCTCGGCGCGCTGTACCGTGCGAAGAAGGTTGGTCTGTGGCACCTCCAGGCACTCTGCCACTCTGGAGGCGCCAATTCGCTGCATGGGAGCGTCGAGGACATCAACGCGCTGCTCTGCGAGCGGCAGATCGTGCAGACGTATGAGGTACGCGTGTACTTTGCGGCCGGCGGTAGCGGGGCGAGAGAGTTTGAGGAGTTTGCGGCGCGGTTCTCGGAGAACATCCGCTTTGGCCGCAACGGATGCGTGGCCGCGATCCCAGTAGCGGATAGCAGCGCTCCAACGTCCGCGTCGGGAGTGAACGCTGCGGTCGGAGACGATAAACAGCTCGACCATGCTCCGCGTCTGCGGATCGCGCTCAAACTGCAGCGCATTGACTCGGAAATCGACGTTTATACGCACGAGCACCGGCACCACGCGCTCCCTACGGTTCAGTCCATCTACCGCTCGCTCTTGGGCGTTCTGCTGGTGCACGGGATCAAAGAGAGCGTCCAGCAGAACCCGTTCATGGCCCAGGAGCGGCGAACCAAGCGGCTGGTGAAGGTCCGCGTCGTCAGTGACCGCTTCAACAAGCCCGTTGAGGGCGCGCACGTGTTCGTCGAGCGCAACCTCGAGTATGGCAAGCTGAGCACGAGTCTCGCCAAGAAGATCGTGCCGACGCTGACCATGGGCTCGCGGCTCGTGTCGATCCGGCGCCGACTCCAGAAGAACCGGTTCATGAATGAAGTGCGCAGTGCAGCGACGGCTCTAGTGGACGAGGCCATTCGGCTGGGCTCCAAGGTCGCGCTGCTGACTCTGCGGCGCGACTCGAAGCTGATGCCGTTCGTTCGCTCGCGCACGCTGTTACGCTCGGTCATGCGCCGCCGCTACGAGAAGATCCGAAGCAGCATCCTTCACGACGTGCAGCAGAGCGAGCACGCTCGTATCTACTCCCGCAGCGCGCCGATCCGACTCCGACAACTGCTCGCGACGTCGCTCGAGTGGTCGAGCAGCGAGCGCGACCTCATGCAGCAGTTCTCGCGCGACGGACTGCGTGTATTTGATGACGAACTGATGACAGGCACAACCGATAACGCAGGTGCCAGCCAAAGCAGCAACGCCGCAGACCCATCGACGGTCTTCGCAGAGTGGCAGGCGCACAAGGGCCAGCAGTCAGAGCAAACTGCTGCCACCGAGCCAAGCGGAGCGTCAACGATGGCCTCTAACCCATCAGTAGCATCCAATGTAGTTTATCCAGTCGTCAACGGCACCAGCATGGACTCTGGAGAGCACGGCGAGGGCCTTCGGGCCGACATACCGAACGTAGCAGGAAAGGATGACGCGGCTGGTGCCCTTCGGCTCCACAAGAAGCACTTTGTCACGGACGGAGACGGCGTCGCGCGGTGCAACCTCGTGCCGGGGACGTACACGATCTACGTGTTCCACGTCGAGTTCTTCGAGTGGACGTCCGTGGCGGTCGTGTACCCGTCGATCAACACCTCGGGCTCGTACGGGGGCTCGGTGTCGTCACCAGCAACAGCGCAGCAGGTGCTGATCCCGCTGGAAGAGTTCCGTTGGTCGTACAACATCCAGCTCGTGGATTTCTACCAGCAGCACGTAGCGAAGCGCGTCACGGGCATCCCGCTGGCAATAACGGACAAGTGCGGGTCTCACCACTCGATGACAACGACCGACGGCGCCGGTCGAGCGGCGTGGGACGTTCAGAAGGGCCTGTACTCGATCAGCGCCGCCCCAAACTGCCCGTGCATCCTGTACTCGGCGTTCAAGAACATCGTGGTGGACGGCAGCCGGCTCCGAGCCTCGCACACCGTCTCCGTGCCCGTGCTCTTCGGCAAGATCAAGGTCGACCTCGCGGTTGTGGGCGTCGGGATGTCTGGCGAAGCAGCAGCAGCTGCAGCGATCACGACGATCCGACTGCGCAAGCTGTCGGCCCCGACGCAGACGCAGGGCTTCATGGACAAGAGTGCGGCCGATCTGTTGGAGATGGATAGTCCGCTCAGCAATACCACTCAACTGCAGCTGCGGCTCGGAACGTATTGCCTCGAGGCGACAGCGCGGGGATGTTTCACAACGTCGACAACACACATGCAGGTCGAGTGGCACGCTGCGCTGGCCCAGGCGCGGCATCTTGTCGTCATGACGCGTGCGTTCACACAGCCTCGGACGTTTCGCATCGTATTCTCGTTCGTGGCGCAGACCTCGAGCAACTTGAGCGTCGTCCTGGAGATCTGGAAGGACAAGGTGCTCGCGCTATCTATGTCCTTGTGCTAATGCTGCTTGGGTAATTGACTTGTGCTGCTCCTTGTGCTCAGACGCGGCTTGGGTTTGCGTGGCGACGCGGAGCGCCGGCGCTCTACCGGCAGCACGTCAAGGTCGAGAGCGCCGAGCGGTTCCAGGAGTGGGAGTACCAGTCCGTCGTGCTGACCTGCCATGAAGGTGCGTCTGGCGGGCCCAACTTCCATTCGATTGAGCTTCTTATGCAGCATCTTTCTATCTATCGTGGGCCCGCGCGTGCCTCGCCGCTGTCTCGGGCCCACGCACATGCATCTATGCGACTTACTTACAATTGCGACTGCTGCTGCCGCGCGCAGGTTTCTTGTACAAGTGTCTGCTCGCCCCCAACCTTCACCGCTTCTACACTTCGCGCCACTGCCGACCACGCGTCGAGGTCTACTCGGCCGCCGGGTCCATCTACGAGTACTCGTTCGCTCCCTCCACGCAGCCGGTGAACGACTTCTATTTGCTCGTGTGCTCCTGGAACGCTCGTGGCGAGCTCATACTTCCCGACGAGCAGCAACGCACGCTCACGCACCATCACGACTCGATCTCAGAGTGATCCAGCGCTCTATTTGACTGGAAAGAACGAGTTGGTCAGCAGGTCACGGCAGGCGCTCGCGACGGCGTCCAGCTTGTCGGCCTCGGCGTTCTCGGCGAGCTGCAGGATGGTCGCGTAGATGACGTCGCGGTCGAGCGACTCGCGAAGCGCGTCGACCGTGAGCAGCGACGCGAGCAGCTCGAGCGTCACCACCACGAGCTCCACGTCCTCTTCGTAGATGGGCCAGCGGTGCAGCGGCTCATGCAGGCGCTGCGTCACCGTGTGGGGTTGGCTGAGGCAGAAGGACACCACGCGGTGCAGCAGCTTGTCGTGCGCGCGCACGAGCACGTCGAGGATCGTGAGCGAGTGCGCGTTCTCGGACGATACGACCGGGTCGAGCAGCACGGCGATGAAGTCCTTGACCCACGGGTGCTCGTCGAGCTGAAACCGCTCGTCGCCAGCGCAGCCGAGCAGCACGGTGGCCACCGCCTCGGTGCGGATGCGCAGGAACTTGCCCCACTGCGATCCATCGAGGATGCACGGGAGCAGCGGGCGCACGAGGTCGTCAGCGAGCTGCAGCAAGTCGCGCCCACACGCGGCGGCGATGCGCGTAAGCCCGCAGATAATGCGGTTTGCGGATCCCTGTCAATTCACAACCAACCACGTCAGAAAGACGTTTGAAGCTGTTTCGAGGTCCGAGACGAGCAGGACGCACCTTGGAGTAGCGGTCGATCTGGTCGAGCGCGCGGCACAGCGTCACGGCCGCGAGCTGCACGCACGCGCGGTACTTCTCGGGGGCGTCCGGGTGCTTGCACACACGCAGCACTGCAAGCGCGTCGCCGTACACGCGCGGGTCAGCGAGCGTGCCGGCCACGTTCTGGACAAAGTACACCTTGAGCGAGAGTAGCTTGCGCGAGTTGCGGTGGTGCATCCAGGCCAGGAAAGCTTCCACGAGAGCGTGGCGGATGCGTGAGCACGTCGACTTGACCGCGCGGACCTCCTTGGTGTCCAAACCCCCCGGAGCGAGGCTCGCCTGGTCATTGTCCAACCCAAGCAATCAGTCATGAACGGCGCCAAGTGTTGATGAGTCCGAAGCGCAATGCCCACCTCGAGACGCGGCATGACGCCCTCGAGCTCCTTGAAGGTCGGCTCCAGCACCGCAGCCGGGACGCGGTACCCGCTCAGCAGAATGTCGCGAATGGCCTCGACGAGCGCGTGCACGAACTCGAAATCGAGCAGCGACACAAGTGGCACGTCCTTGAGACTAGAGGAATACAATATGGAGGTTAGAAGGCCGAACGCTGAGCATATTCCCGTCGGCGTGGGCAGCAAACGCACCTTTGGACGAGGTCCTCCATCGGGAAGGCGCCCGACGGCTTCCCGATGCTCATCTCGCCGTGCGAAGCCGTCTCCATGAAGACTCGGTACAGCACGGGCAGCGTCTGCGCAGCCATCATGCGGCGCGTGGGCACTGCCAGCCAGGCGCACAGCACCTTGCTGCACTCGATCTCCTGCTCCAGCGACAGCGGCACCGCTGTCTTCTCCTCCACGTCGTTCTCTTCTTGCTGGCCCGCGCTGGAGCTCGGTTCATCGTCGTCCAAGACGCCAGTGATACTACTGACGCCCATCTGCGAAGCGTCGAGCGGATCCATTTCCTCCACGAAAGCCGGCAGCTTGAGCAGGGAGAACGGATTCACGGGCGCGCGCGGGAACTTGGCCTCGAGCAGGATCGCAACTGTCGCCGCGAGCTCCACCTTGACTGGTTCGGCAACGCCCGGCGTCGCCGTAGGCTCGCTCTTCGGCGTGGACGTGGACGTGTCACCTCCCTCCACGGTACCCTCCTTGATAAGCAGCCGCGCCATCAGCGGAAGAACCTAGTCGTTGATACCCGAGCGGTCAGTGATTTATCAGTGGTTCGAGGAGATACTTGATTGAAAAACACCTCGTTGAAGATGGTTCGGCGCGCGGCCGCGTGCGTCTGGAGCGCGACGGTTGCGAATTCGCACGCGGGGCGCAGCAGGCAGTTGAGACGCTGCGCGGCGTCAGTTGCAGGCGTCGTGTCGCCCAGGAAGAGCGCGAACAGCCAGCGCAGCCGCTTCTCGACGTCTTCGACGGCCACGTGCTCGCCGAACGCCTCCAGCACGCGCGTCGAGCCCATGAGCGCCACCGCCTGGTCGTTTCGAGTTCAGACAGCAACACAAGCGTCAGTTTGTCAGTGACGGCGGCTTTGGCGGCGATGCAAGCAGCCAACCTTGAGGCCAAAGTAGCATTTGCGCTGCCAGGACGGGTAGTGCAGCACCGAGGCGAAGGCTGCGCGGTAGCGCTCCAATAGCGGCACCATGGCCTTCTTCTCCGTCACGTAGCGCACCGCCTGCACGCGCAAGCAGCAGCATGGCGTTAATACATCGAGAGGCGTGCCTCCGACATATTTGGAGTCAAGTAGGGCGTACCAGGGAGGCGGCCGAGAGCAGCGAGCCGAGCTCGACCTCGTCCGCGTGCTCGAGCGGCTCGGCGAGCTGCTGCGCCGACGCGTTGGCCGGCAAGAACTGCGCGAGCGCGTCGTCCAGCTCGTCGACCAGCTGCATGAGGAACACGAAGGTCGCGTCCACGCCCAGCGTCGTCGAGTGCACGCACTCCTGCACGTAGCCTGCGAATGGGAAGCCATCGGTCAATCAATCAGTCCCCACGACCAATGGACACGACATGGCTACACTTTTGGCAAGACGACGGCGACTCACCGGCGATGCCCTTGGCGCCCGCGGCCACGAGCGCGTTGGCCAGGTCGCGCTTCATCGATTTGCTGCTCATGTAGGGACGCTACAGTACTGTAGCGGTGCGTAGCGCTGTCTGTGTTTTGCAGCCTTGCAAGCTGTCGTTTGACGGCTCAAGAGCGCGCTGGGGTCCGACGCGAGGCCTTGGAGAAAAGCGGCAGTCAATCGGCGCGGACGACGCGACGGGAGCTGCGAATGGGACACACGGAAAGCTGAAGCGCGGAGGCACACGACGCGCCCGGTGACAGGTCGCACGCGGGCGGGAGGAGCGAGAGAACGCAGGCGAGAAGGGGTGCCGCTTGGTCCCCCGCGACTGATTTATTTCTTCTCTTCGACGTCAACGGGTCCGATGGCCATCATTTGGCGAGAAGTACCGTAGATGAAAATGTTGTAAGCGACATAAGCGGATCCGACGAGGTTACACGTGTAGCCTGAGTGTATCCCTATGACCTTTCTGGATGAAAGTGTAACCAGAGATGCCATTCCCACTCTAAGATTCGACCCCTACCCCGCTTTCAGGACCTGTAAAATTCAGATTGTTTTCAGGTCGGCGCGCAACAAATGAGTCCAGTCAAGGCGCGTTTTAGCCACGGAACATGGGTTGACAGACTTGAGGTGGCAGTGAGGAGGGTGCATGCAGGTTTACCCTTGGGGCGAGGGGCGCAGTCAAATCAGACGAGCTCCAGCTAACTGGAGGCTAGGAAACGCCCATCCAGCCAATCGGTTCGTCCCTTTAGTTCTAATTGTACTGCCTACGCGGCCACGATGGCCACCATTTCACTCCGTTTTAGCTGCCAAAACGTCCAGCTTTGGTGCCATTTCGCTGATGAGAACCCGCCAAAGGAAGGCCCAACCTGGAAAAAAGAACGAAACAGCTGGCGCAGATGTTACTGTATCCAACTGGGCCGTACCGTGCAAGAGACGTCACGGTCGACGCGGCCAAGTGTACCGTGGCTCCCTTAACCCTATCAAATCAACTTTGATGATTCTGACCAATCACATCGTTCCATTTACGGCAAACGGGGCTAACTCCAGCTCTAACCGGGAGCACCAGGCTCCGGAGCTGCTCGACAGCTCCAGCAAGAAGGGAACCTCTTCTACTCCGCCCCCGTCTGGGAGCCACGCCCGCTGCTCCGAGACCTTCCACCCTGCGCGGCAGGCTCCTCCCTCTTCATTCCCTCTCGAAGCCGCGCACGCGAGTGACGGGCCGCCCGCTCCTCGTCTGCCGCAACTCCCGGAGCTACCGTGAGCAGAACACACTCCGGGCTCCGAGCAAAAAGGGAAGCCGCGCCACGCCTGCCACGATAATTAGAACCGTACGCACGCGGCGGGAGTGACACTCCTGGTTTTTCGATTCGAGGCCGGCCACGCCACGCACGTCTTCCGTGTTCTCCTCCTCTCGTTTTTTTTTTCCCGCTTCTTCCTCCCAATTGGGCGCCGGCGCTTGCCGTTGGCCTTGCTGAGACCGAGTGAGGGAGGGGCATGACGGGCAAACGGACGTCCAAGCGCGCCGCTGAGGACTCCGATCGGAAGCTGGTCGCAGTTTCGAATCCCACCGAGATTGGCACGGAGCGGGAAGGAGAAGAGAGCGCGCGCACGAAGATGGACCCGCCAATGGAGGAGGAGCAGGAGAACGAGATGAAGCGGTCGGAGCCGTTGGCCAGTGAACACGACCGCGACAATGCGCTGCGCATCCGCGTGTCGTCGTGGTCGTCGGTGCCCACTACGTCTGCTGACGACGGCGTGGACGAGTCGCCGGATGACAATGGCAGCGAGTCGTCGTCTCCAGGTCAAGGCGAAACGAAGAGCAAGGCGAAGCCCAGCAACTCCTCGACGCCTTCGCGCGGAGCCAAGCGGCGGCGCGCCGACGACACGCCCACGTTCCTCGAAAAAACGTACGCGATGCTGGAGCGGTGCCCCGCGGAGCTCGCGGCCTGGACGCCGCGCGGCGAAAGCTTCGTGATCAAGCAGCCCGAGGCGTTCGCCGAACGCGTGATCCCCGCGTACTTCAAACACAACAAGTTCAGCTCGTTCGTGAGGCAGCTCAACTTCTACGGCTTCCGCAAGGTGCGCGGCTACGACGCCGCGTCGACAGGCCCAGGCGCTGATGGCAGCAGGAATGATGACAGCACGGTGGACACGGCGGAGGACACGCGCGGGTGGTGGGAGTTCCGCCACGACAAGTTCGTCCGAGGGCAGCGCGAGCAACTGCGCAGCATCAAGCGCCGATCCTCGCCTCAGAACAATGGCCTCTCGATACTTTCCCCGTCCGTTGCATCCACATCTACTTCAGTGTCTACCAATGCGTCGTTAACTTCGATTGACCGAGCCGAGTTCGAGGGGATGCGAGCTGAGATGCGGACGTTGCGCGATCAAGTGCAGCAGCTCAACAAGCACATGGCGACCGTTATGCAGGCGCTAGCTGGCGGTCACCAACCGCAAGAAGCCGATCGCACCACGAGACCTCCACCGTCGGCAGCAGTAGCCACGACTCCGAGCTATAGTGTCGCGGGGCAAGTCCCCGGTACGCCCAGTGGTATCGCCGCCAAGCCTCAATTCGCTGCGCAGTCGACACAACCGCCGCTGTCCATCTACGCTCCTCCAGCCCCTTCGCTCACGATCAGCACCAGCACGTCGGGCTTACCTCCGCATATGCCGTCGACGCAAGAGAGCTTGTTCCCGTCGCCTCACCACGACGTCAAGACGATGCGCAGTCCCGTGGGCACGTACCACCTGCGCCCGCTGCAGTCGCTCATTCATGCGAGCACGAACGGCGGAGGCCCAGGGACACCGGTGGGCATCCCTCCGCTCCCAAGCCCTCGGCCGTCGCCCATGACGCTAGTCAGTCCTCGACTCGCGTTCCTGAGCCACGCCGCCAGCGCGTTCCCGCCGGTCTCGACCCCCGACAGCAACAGCGTCCAGCACCACTCGGAATGGGAGGCGTACGCTCGACAGCAGCGGTATGCCCGTCCGTTGCCGTCACCAAGCGCGACGTCTCCCGACGTGGCCGTGCGTCAGTTAAGCCAAATGGCATCGCAGACCCGCAGCGACCTGCTCTCGTGCATCGTCGCGCGCATCATCGGCTTCCTGCGCGTCCAGCAGCAGCGGCAACAGCAGCAGCAGTATCAGACGGCGACTCCCAGGTCAGGCGGCAGCGCCTCCGACAGTGGCAGCAGCAGCCAAGAGGTGGAAGGAGTCGCCGACGCCGTCAACTCGGACATTGCGCAGAAGCTCGCGTGGGCGCAGGAAGGAGCCAACGGCGCGTCTCCGCTGCCAGCGGCTTCATCTGCTGGCGCAGGCAGCGACGTGCTACTGGACGCCGAGACGGCCGCCATGTACCGCATCGAGATCCTCAAGTTCATCTCCCGCGAGCTGCCGCGCGCGCTGAACGACGCGGTCGAGAAGCGACTCGCGCCGGCGCAGAAGAAGGCGCTCAACCGGTCGCTGCTTGCGTTGCTCGTGCAAAAGGCGCAGGCCGCTCTCGAGCACCAGATGCGCGCCACTCCGTCTAGCAAGGCGGGTAGTGGCGTACAGTTTTCATAACAGCGGAGCGAACGGATGTCAATGAGAGGCGTGATCGTCAAAATTGCGTTGTCTATTGCGTGTGGAAGCTCCCCACTGTATGATACTGTTAGGCTCTACGCATTAATGTTACGTCACTACTCCAATTCACAAGTCTACCAATCGCCCCACCACCGCTCTACGCTTACAGACGAAGCGCTTGGGAGAGCACGTCGTCGCCACGCAGGGCCCTTTTCACGTCGTCCATGGTCGCCGCGGACGCAAGCTTAGCAGTCCAGAAGGACTTGGAGCCAGGGGCGGCCGCGCGCCGACGAGGGTCGCGCTTGATGAGCGCGTAGCACTCGAGCGTGGCCACGTGACGCACGAGCTCCTCGCGCGAGAAGCGCGGCAGCCACGCAGCGTTGGCGCTCGCACTCAGACGAGCAAGCTCCTCGCTCACGGCGTTCAGGTCGCTCATGGACGACTCGTTGCTCGGCGCGAGCGTCGTCAGCACGTAGAGCAGCAGCTTCGGCAGACGCGGGAGCTGCCCGATCTGCTTGGCCACCGGAGTCGACAGCATGTCGGACGAGCTCTGCATCACGTCACGCAGGTTGATCTGTGCTGCCGGCTTGCCCTGCGGTGCCGTTGCGGATGCTGTCGCCGATAACCGAGACGAAGTGATGACGCTAGCTCTTGACGAAGAGGTTGTCGCCCTATGCAAAGCCGAGCGTGCACACTGCTGCAGCAAACTGATCGCTCTGCGTGCGTCGCCGTCGCGAGCAGCCACTTTCCGAGCAATTAGCTCGAGCGCACGAGTGTCGACGCTACTAGAAGCCTCGCTTGATGCGACGGCAGCGTTCGCGTAATGGTTCAGGATGCGCATGAGCTCGTCGTGAGAGTAGGATCCGAACACAATGTGGGGCACGTCGGCGGCAGGCTGGCCAGCAGTGCCCAGCAAGCGCGCGATCTGCGCGTACATGTCGATGCCGTTCATGATGCCGAGGAACTTGAGCGAAGGCGAGAGCGTCGACCACTGCACGAGGAAGCGCAGCATCTGAGTCACGCGCGCCTGCTGCCGCTTGGGGAGTCGAAGCAGATGATCCACTTCGTCCAGCACCAGCACGCTGTTGGCTCGCTTGGAGCCGCTAATGTCGGCCGTGGCTTGGCACAGAAAGTTGTCGAGCGCGAGTGCGTTAAAGGACGCGGGTAATGACGCCCATGTTGCCCGCCGCTTGCCACGGGAGTCGCTTAGACGGCGCGCAATGTCCGCGTACAGCGCCGAGGGGTTGGTGAAAGTACTGCAGTTGATGCGCACAGTCGAGAGCGCGTCGCCCGTATACTCGGCGAGCAGCTCGTCCACACACGAGGTCTTGCCCGTTCCTGGCGGCCCGACGAGAAACACACAGTTGTGTTCACCGTCCGTGGTTCCGTCGAGAACAGCGCGGATCTCGCGCTTCTGCTGCTCGCGGCCCACGACACCTCCGGAGTGCTGCAGCCACTTCCCCGCGCATATCCGCTGCAGGGCCGCCACGCTGTCGTCGCTGAGCGCTTTGGAAGCGATCAACTGCGTCGCAGCATTATCACTGTCGTCATCATCGTCACAGTGTATCGGCTGCTTGCGTGTGGCTTTGGAGGGAGACGCGCGCTCATTGCCCTCGTAGTGGAGAGTCCGCCGCAGCACCAGTCGCTCGTTCTCCACCTCCTCCTTCACCACCTTGACGACGTTAGCGCTCATTGCAGGCGACTGCTTCGCGCTTGACAGCGGCTTCATCCGCTTAAGAGGCGGCGACAGCAGCTCGACAGCCGCCGGCGCCGGCGCCGCCGCGCATCGCAGCGGAGACGCTCCGGCCTGCTCCACGCCACTCATTTCCGCCGCGCTCTCTTCTAGCGCGTGCTTCTTCAACGCCAGCGACGTTGGGGAGGCTGCCAGCGCAAGTCTGCGCGATTCCTCCATCCACTCGTGCTTCTGCGACCGCGTGCGCATCTTGTTGCTCGTCTCAAGTCGTCGAGGACGTCAATGCAACGCGCGCAATGCTGGCCGATTGATAACTGACTTGGTGAATCCCACCCGCCCGCCGATTTTGGCGCGCTTCTTGAGGAGAGCGATCGCATTTTTGACCAATCAGAGAGCAGTATTCTTCGCGCGCTTTTTCACAACCTTTCTAAATTGATGTTTAGCTTTGTTGATAAAATTATAAAGGCTTTTAGACGCGCAACACAATTTTTTTGTTATCCAATATATTGTACTGTGCTATTTGAGTGGAAATGGCGGTGGCCAGGTATAATTCCGCGATTTATGTGTGGATATAGACGAGATAACAAAAAGCTAGCAAAGTGAGGCACTCTAAACAGCGATTTACAAACTTTTACACCTAAACCTGAGCAGCTTGATTATTGCTTATATGTCAATTGTAAACGTGTTGAGCAGTGTTTTGCGATGAGAATCAGCGGTTTGGCGGGTCAAAACCCGCCATTCTTCGAGTTTCCTAAGTTAAATGCGGCCGAGTGGCGACAAATCTTATTCGTAATTCGCCCTGCGTGCAATAAAGCTCCGCAATGCTGTACAGTTGAAAGCAAGACACAGGAACTTTTATTATCGGACCACAGCTTCCAAAGCAAAAGCCAATGCATCGGAATGGCATTAGCATGCAATAGTAAGGAAAAACAAGTGACACAGGGGCAGGTCGTACCCATTTTTTTTGTTCCTTTTAGTGTGTGTGGGTCGCGATGACACCTCATTTAGAGACTTACTGATATCTAGCGTTAAATTTATTAACTTTCGCTCACAAAGTTATGGACTCTTTGAGACTCAATACTGTACTTCAAAGTACACACCGCTCCCAAATCCGACACTGCACTCTATCGGTTTAGGCAGAGTAATAGCTATTAACATGATTTTGATGACGCCAAGGTGCTGGAGCCATGTTACACTGACCTAACTAGTGCCTGGCCTCCGCACGCCCCTCTTCCCGTAGTCGCAATGGCGGCTAAGGCTCTGGAGGCGTTAGCGCGGTTCGAGCGCTAATGGCCGGAGCTCGGGGGGAGAGGGGGGAGGGGTATTGGCGGCACGTCGATGCAGGTCGCGTCGTTTGCGCTTATCCCTCGTCCAACATTTTCTTGCTTTTTCTTGCCTTGACAGTCAAGAACGCCGCGACGTTGCGTAGTACTGTTGGGCCTCTTTCTTTTTTATACAATAACTTAAAGAGAAATGTCGGGGTTACGCAGTGTCGAATTTGGGAGCGGTGTCTGCATTGGTTTTGGTACAGTGCACTATTCAGCTGAATCGTTCTCAACTAAATTTTAGTAATTTGTTGTGGCCTAATCTTTGAAGATTAGGGGAAGGAAGAAATCCTTAACAGCAAATTATGGGTTGGCAAAACGGATGGACATCACAATACAATATATTTCTCGAATAGAAATTATTGCTCGCAGGTTGATCATCAACTTGAAGTGTCTCATGCTGGCCGAACAAGCTCACGCTGATCGTCCACTTGCCCCCGACCTCCAGCGTCATTAGGTTTTCCTCGTAGCCGAAATATGTTACAAGGTTGTCCAAGTGCACGCGCAGCACGGCAGTGGTCGGCCTAACGTTTACAACGTCGACGTGGTAGCTCATGTTGGGCGACGGGTCGTGGCTCTCGGCCACCTTGATCAGCGTCTCGTTGGGACCGTCCAAGCGCCCCAGGCATTGCCGTAGACGGTGGCGTCCTTGTGGATGCCCTCCGGGAGCATCGTATGGATGGCGGCGGCCATGCCTTTCGCGAGCTTGTCGCCGAGCCGTCAGAGCGCCACGAGCTGCTGATAGTCGACCAGCTTGGCGATAGAGGCCACGATGGCGAACTGGAAACGGTCGGTCGGCTTTTGGTGGCGCTGGTATATTGAAAAAGTAAGCGCTGCGTGGACTTGGCAAGCCTTTACTCTCAAAGGCTCTCTTGTTGATGTCCACTCTCTGTAGATCACGAGTCTCGGAGTCTCAAAGCAGAGGCGGTATCATATTGCTAGTGTGAGCATTTATGCTGCGTATCCAAAGCGACCGCTTTTGCGGAGAGCAGTCCTCTCAGAGCACGGTATGCATACATTTGCGACAACAAGCGTAGTAACGTGCGTTGAAGTAATCCAAATCGCTTATTTCATCACTTACGTTACGTTCGACACGCAAACCGTCCCATGATCGTGCATGGTAGTCGCTTATTGGGTGCAGCCTGGATGCAGTGTTGACCTACCGCCAGGTTACTCCGACAAACTCACTGCTCCACGCCCGCCATCTTGACCGACTTGTCCCAGAGCCGCTTGCCCAGTTCTTCATCGTGCACGAGCTCCGACGGCTGCCAGACCTCGTCCACGCGGATGTAGGCGTCGTTCTTGGCGCCGAAGGGCAGTGGATCCTCGGACGCCACGCGCGCCATGACGCCGCCCGAGTACACGGCAGTACTCGTCCGGCCGCCAACCCACCACGTGATGAGCCGGATGAGCGGCAGCACCAGCGCGAACAGGATCGCGTTCTGCTGGCGGAAGAGCCCCGTGTCGGGCGTCAGGCCGGGCGAGTACGACACGATCTCCGGTCCATCAGGGTAGCGGCGCGCGAACTCGGCAGCGAACGCCATGTTGAGCAGCTTGCTGGTCGCGTACGCCTCCATTGAGTTGTACGGCTCCAAGCCACGCGCGAGCGCGTCCAGGTCCGCCACGTTGGGGGCTGGCAGACCTGTGCGCTCCTTCGGGTCGTGCGTCTCGGAGCCGAGCATCACCACGCGCTTGGTCTGCTCCCGCAGCGTCGTCACGAGCAAGAAGTGGCCCAGGTGATTGGTGCCGAACGTGCTCTCGAAGCCGTCGATCGTCGTGACCTTCTCCTTCATTTGCACACCGGCGTTGCACACGATCGAGAAGAACGTGCGACCCCGCAGCGACTGGGCGAATGCGCGCACCGACGCGAGGCTTCCGATGTCCACGACGCCCGCTTCGACTTCGCTGGTGGCATGAGCCTCGGCCTTGACCGTGGCAACCGCCTCGTCGACCCGCTCCTTGCTGCGCCCCGCCAGGATCACGAGCGTGTCGGGCTGCTTGGCTAGCGCCAGACAGCACTGGAGGCCGAGGCCGGCGTTGCCGCCCGTCACGAGGATCGTCTTCTTCTGCGTCGTCGCCATGGATTGTTGCTGAGATCACTTGGGAGCGGAGTGAACCCTGTCGAGCCAATTCGAGAATGACCTGCGACTGTTGACAAGGCTCCGGGCGATGTGCGAAATCATGTCGACGACCATCACTCCTCGTTTACGCACATTAGCAATGTGTGACTTGTGTAGCCGATGATGACTTGATCGCCACACGTTGCCAACTTGGCGCCGACTAATAATACTTCGAAGTAATAGAGACCATGGGACGCTTCGTGCTCCGTTCGACCCGTACATAGAGCTGTTGTGGGTCGCCGCTAGGCACAAGGGCCAGCAATACTGCACGGAGCTGCCTCCTTAGCCTAACATTGACTGTGACGGGGAGCTAGGTACAGTAGCATCGGACGACGGCATGGAAGTTCCGTGGGCTTGCTGTTACCCTCGTGGCCTGTGCAACGTCCAGACCGTCTCATTGTCATTGAACAGTGAGGCGAAGTGTTAATTGCAGCTAGCTTACATCGATATATTTGACGCGATTCAAAAAGTAGATAGTTACAGGCGAAGGCAGTAGCGGCAGACGCTGTCTTCGCGCGCCAACGGGGAGGAGGATCTCGAGGCGGACAGCACGTTGCTGGCGGCGACGTGCTGTAGATGTCGGACGCGCGACGTGAGCAGTGGGTGCGTCGTATCGCCCAGGTAGTTGCCCTCCTTGGTGATGAGCCACGAGTTGAGCACCGCGCGCACCTCGCAGTTGCGGTCGAGCTTGCGCTGGAAGCAGTCGATGCCACCCAGCGCGAAGCCTTGCTGCGCCGCGGCATGGTCGGCTTCGTGCTCCAGTCGCCACGAGAGCAGCGTGTTGCCGCCAAGGATGACAGCGATGCCGACCATCCCTGCGACGAGCTTGTTGGGGATCGTGCGGATCGCGACGTTGCTCAGCACGAGCGACAACGGCAGGAACGCGTTCGAGTAGAGCGCATGGTTCTTGGCAATGTGCGTGCTCTCGTGGGCGAGCACAAAGTTGATCTCGTCGATGGACGGGATGTTGGAATACTTCTCACGCAGCGCCGGCGACGCGTGGAAGGCGTCGTACAGCTCGGCGGGCAGCACCATGCACGCGCCGCGGCGGTCGATCGTGGCGTTGGCGCCCAGCGCCGCGCCCGTCGAGTCCTCACTCACTCGGATCGAAAGCCGCTCCGGGCTCTTGACGCCCATGCGCGCCGCTACCGTGCGCACGTTGATCGCGAACGGGTCCCGGCGGTCGACTTTGATGGCATCCTGGCCGTCCGCGAGGCTGAGCGAGAATGCGCTCGTCGGATCCGCAAGCGGGTAGGAGGTGTACGCGCAGATGAGGAGCGCGGACGCACCGACGAGGCGCTTCGAGTAGATTGCGGCGGCCATGAGTGCTCGTGCTCGGGCCCAGTCCAATCGGGGAATGCGCCACCGCCGACGATCATGCCTGGGCGTTCCGACAGGCATACTCTCCGTGTCTATGTCGAACCTCTGGCACCTCGGAGCTCGTGTCTTTCGCGCCTTGTACAGTTTGGGCAGGCCCCAGGTCAATTGTATTGGCCCCAATACTGAAGCCAATGTATCTCGACGATGGCATCGCTTGCCTTTGCACCGGTGCCAGCGAGACGCGAACAGTTGCAAAAGATTTAACAGTCGCGATAGTGGGACCGGCGGCGCGTTTCTCGCTTCAGGGCAGCAGCAATGGCGGCGCACCCGAATGGGATTACCGGAACGTCACCGAGGACCCTGTTGACGCTTGGAGCGGCCTGACCTGCCGCACGGGGTGCTGATGCTGCTCGCGACGCTGACGTACGGGGAATGGCGTGGAGCGGGAGCGTCGCGAGGAGTTCGGTTGGCGTCAGCGGCGAGCGTCCGGACGTTTCGCCCAGCCAATCGCCGTCGCGCGTGTCGGTATGCGCGAATTGGCATTCAGATGTGCGTCCCACCTGTTGACGCGCAAGTCAATCGCTTATGAGTGGTCAATATTTCGCTAAAACGATGTTTGATTCGTTGTTAATACATCTCCAGACCGCTACATGCGACAAGTTTGACAGAATAGCAAGTCTAGTTTTAACAGTTGTCAAAATGTGCACTTTGAAAAGAATTTCACACAGTGAGCTGCATCGAGTTACCTATCAACTCGAACTTGACGACTCTTAACAGTGCCAACGACACAGTCAGGCAGGCGATCGGTCAGGCGTCTTTATTTGCAGTCGAACAAAATGACGACTGACAGTACGGCCGCCCAATGTAGCCCTGTGTTGAAGCAGTCGACGATGTGGTTGCTGCGTATGCCATGCCACCCTTGAGCGCCAACTGATCCAGGTCAGAGCGCAGATGCACTGACGACTGGATTGACGAGCTTGCCAATGCGGTCGATCTCGACCTCGATCACGTCGCCCGGCATCAGATATACGGGCGGGTCGCGAGTGAAGCCCACGCCCTGCACGGACGTCATACGACCCAACAACGCATTAGGGTCTTGATGATGACGATCTCCAATCAGATACTGTGTACACTGCAGCAGCGCCTGACCAAAGCATCAGCATCAAGGCATCAACATACCTCTGGCGTTCCGGTGATGATGACGGTTCCGCGCGGCAGCGTCACGTCTTGTGAGAGCTGGCTGATGAGCTGCGCGACCGAGAAGATCATGTCGCTCGTACTGGACTGCTGCATGACCTTGCCGTTCAGGTACGTTGCAATGCCGAGCGTCTGTGGGTCAGGGATGGCTTCGGGCGTGACGAGCACGGGGCCAAGCGGGCAGAACGTATCGAACGTCTTAGCGCGGCACCACTGGCCGCCGCCGCGCTTGCCCTGCCACCTGCGCGCCGAAATGTCGTTCGCGCATGTGTATCCGCCCACGAACCGGAGCGCCTCGCCTTCGCTCACGTTGCGGCACTCCTCACTGAGCACAACCGCAAGCTCGCACTCGTAGTCAACCTCCGGCGGGTCCGACGCGATGCGTGGGATCACCACCGGCTCTTCCGGGTGCTGTACCGTGTTGAGCCCCTTGGTGAATAGCACCGGAAACTTCGGCAAGGGTATGTTGGTCTCCTGCGCGTGCTTGCGGTAGTTGAGCCCGATGCACAGGATCTGCGACGGCGCGACGGGCGCCAGCAGCTTCTTGATGGCCGCGCGCTCACCTGTGAAGCAACGACTGCCCAGCGGGTCGTCTTCCTCCACAAGCCACGCGGTGACCGCGTCGCTAGTCGGAAGGTCGTCGCGTTGGCCACAGCGGACGGTGCCGGCTTCATCGACGAAGCGGATGAGGTGCGTGGCGCGTCCAGCCAGCTGCGAGGACGAAAACGCTCGCGATAGACTCGTCAACATCGGTGGTCGGCCAGCTCCAGCATGGTAGAGTCGTGGCGCGCGTAGACGCGTCGAGAGAAGGCGGGAAACGAGCCGAGCGGGCTCCATGCGCATGAGCGGTGCAAGTGAAGATTGCGGAGCTGCTTGATGCTTGATGTTCAAGGAAGCCCTCGCGTTTTTAAATAGCGTGTACCACATTATCTTCAGTACAATATTCAGTGTGTACCACATGAATCGTGTCAATCTTACCACTTCAACTTGCGCGAGTATGACGGGACGATTGATTCAGCGATCGTCCCATCAACTCAGTCGACGGTGACTTCGCGTCGAACATTCGACCAGGATGTAATTGCAGCACGCCGCGAATTAAATGTAAGGCACAGAGATATTCTAGCGCAGGGTATCGGTGCTCACTTTCCAATTCGCCACTCGCAGAACAAGCCACGCCAGTCCAAACCCTCCGCGATGTCCGACATCACCAAGCAAGTCAACGTTCAGCAGCTCACGGAGCTCCGACAGCTCGGCGACAAGTACGCCCAGGGCATTGCCGCCGCCAACCGTGTCATCCTCTCAGACGTCTTCCACAAGGACGCCATCATCTACGGCAACGCCTG